>JAVFHJ010000022.1:0-133887 GCA_037158775.1 Hetaerina titia
CTGAATTTATTTTTGAACTCCGTCTCAAAGTGGGTCATAAATACGTTTGCTATGAATGGGGAAAGGGGGTTTCCCATCACCGTACCATATTTTTGTTGATAAAACTTATCTTGGAATTGAAAAAAGTTTTGGTTCATGACTAGGTTAGTTAGTCTGATATATTCGTCAATTAACTTAGGATCTAGTTGTATTGACGTTAACCATACTTTTAGCGAGTTGATTGCTATGTCTAATGGTACACTCGGGAATAGGTTTGAAACATAAAGATACCATGACTTCCCCTTGACTGAAAATGTGACTTTTGGTATGGTTTACGAAATCTATTGTGTTATTTAGGGAATGGGGGCTAGGCAAATCCAATTTGTTAAATTCACAGACCAGCCATTTAGATATTAGATATGTGGGCGAATCTATGCCTGAAACTATGGGTCTCATGGGGAAACCAGTTTTATGAACTTTAGGTAAGCAATAAAGTCTTGGTAAAATAGGATTAGACACTGAGAGTTTAAATTTAATTCTTTTATCAATGAGGAATGGGCAATCGTTAAGCACATTTTTAACTTGAGTTACAAGCTTATTAAGGGGATTCTTTTTTACTTCAACATATGGTCCAGATGATATTAAGTTGTTTACTTTATCAAAATAATCTACTTTATTCAAAATGACGCAGAGGTTACCTTTGTCTGCTTTCATGTAGAAACAATTTTTCCTTTTTAAAGAGGATACCACGTGATTTAAATTCTGTGAGTACAGTTTGCGTTGGAAGACCGGGTGGTTGAGGTTATTTTTAATCTGATTTTCACAAGCTTTCCGTACAAAATCTTTAGTGGGAATGTCAAATGGATACAGAGATCCTTCTATATGAGCAATTAAATCATCCAAGGGGACATTTTTCGGCTGTATACTAAAGTTTAAACCATGATTGAGTAATTTCAACTCTTGTTGTGAAAATGTTTCATTAGACAAGTTGCAAACATTGGGGAATCCCTTGTTGTCAGAGAAAGGAGGAGCTTTGGACTCACCGATAAGTTTTGCCAATTTACGGTTGATGCCGCGGGCTTTCTGTTCCCGTTTCTTGAGAACTACGGTATGGATCCTTCTGTCAATCTCTAACCATTAAACTCTAAACTCTAACTAATTTTCAGTCAAGGGGAAGTCATGGTATCTTTCGATGTTTCAAACCTATTCCCGAGTGTACCATTAGACATAGCAATCAACTCGCTAAAAGTATGGTTAACGTCAATACAACTAGATCCTAAGTTAATTGACGAATATATCAGACTAACTAACCTAGTCATGAACCAAAACTTTTTTCAATTCCAAGATAAGTTTTATCAACAAAAATATGGTACGGTGATGGGAAACCCCCTTTCCCCATTCATAGCAAACGTATTTATGACCCACTTTGAGACGGAGTTCAAAAATAAATTCAGTTATTTCCCTTCCGTTTTTGTTAGATACGTCGACGATATTTTTGCAATTTTCGACACCACGAAATACAACATAGAGCAGTTCATCGATGACTTAAATAGCCTTTTCCCATCGATTAAATTTACATACGAACTAGAAAAAAATAACCAACTCCCATTCCTTGATCTGCTATTAACCAGAAATATTAAAATAACATACGACGTGTATTGCAAACCAACACATACCAACAACTACATACACCATGATTCGTTCACACACCACAGTCACAAACTTGGCGCCTTCCATGCTCTTGTACACAGATTAGTAAATATTCCCTTGAATAGAAACAACTATTTCAAAGAATTGAAGAACATCAAACTGATAGCTATTAAGAATGGTTTTAAAGAGTCGATTATCGATAACCTAGTAAAAAAGCACAAACATAAAAAACTAGTTCAAAACACAACCACCCTCACACAGCATGAAACCCCTCGGTACATCAAACTTCCATTTCACCCACAATTAACAAAAGGGTTAGGAAAGATTTTCAAAACCGTCAATACGAATGTATCATTTAGCAGCAATAACAAATTAAAACATTTATTAGGTAATACTAAAGACAAAATCGACGCCTCAAACAAGTCCGGTATTTACAAAATCAATTGCTCCTCTTGCGATTCATCCTACATCGGCCAGACTCGGAGGAACATTAAAACTAGATTCAAAGAGCACATAGCCCATTACAGATATAACAGACCAGACAAATCAAGCATTGCCCAACATTTACTCAAGGAAGACCATCAAACATCAGAAAACGAAATGAAACTTATCAAACAGACTCCCAACCACCTTTTGGACGCCTACGAAAGCATTTTTATTCACAAATTCAAGAAGGTCGTAGTTAACAGCGATAAAGGGCCGATCCCATTCTCTCCTCTTTATTCCCTTTTGAAATGATTTCTAACTCCTGTTTTCAGCGGATAAAGTGATACTTTGTAATTCCGCAGATTTTCAGAGTCTGTGGAATTACAAAGTGTCATTTCAAATTTCCGTTGGACTTAGTACTCAACCCCCCCCCCCTTATTACTTCTTCCCGTTCCACCCATCCCATTGGTTTCTGTTCGCCCCACCTTCCTCCCTTCCCCCCCCTCCCCCCCCCCTTCCTCTTTGCCAATAAGTTTAAAGTATTCCATCTTCCCACTAATCCTATTGGTCCCCTATCTCCTACATCCTTTCACAGTCACTATATATATTTGACGTCTGTCTTCGGTAGTTTACTTTCAACCTTGTGTTGGAGGTGTTTTTCCCTTCAGTTCGCTGAAGAGGGCCACTTTGTGGCCGAAACACGCGTGTTCGACGCTATCCTCGTCTGCGCTCTATCGTTTCAGATTCTCCCAGAAGTTGGGCCCTTTGAGTGCGTGTGTGTGTGCTTCTTGAGTGCTAGTGTGTGTGATTGTTCTGTGCTCGTCCTTCGTGGATAGTCACAGAGTGTGTGCTTGTAATACATCCTGGTATCCTTAACGGGGTCTTCCTTACAGCCTCGTGAAGGATTACATTTCCACCTGGAATCTTTAACGAAGTCTCACAGCTTCGTGAAGGATTCCAGACAGGATAGTGTGTGTGTGGCTGTGTGTGGTCCACCACAGAGGGTATTCTTGGTCGAGAGGTTGTGGTTGGTTCCCGCGAATACCAACACAACAATTTGGTCTGACGAGAGTTGCGACTGTTTTTTACGGCCAGTGGAGTTTTCCCCCCCTTATAATTTAACCTAGAGGCCGTAGAGCTCTTGATAATTCTTACTAAATAATTTTGTGTTTCCTCAGGACTCTAATCCAGATGATGCTACTGTGTAGCAAAACTAGTTGACAATAAAAATTCTAATTTGTGGCAACGCAAAGTTATGTGATTCTTCATTGTTCATTGCCACATACTTATTTGTTTATTAGAATGCTGAAAATGAGTGGCCATCCTGTGAAAAGAGATTTCTTGTGGCAACTTTTTATTTTAGTCCCCTATTGATCCTTGAAAATAATACTTTTTCGCCTGAAAATACGCCTGATGTAGTCCTCCTTTTTATTGGCAATGATATGTTTAAATTTCATTCTTGCTATGAAAAGGGCTTCTTGCAATTTTATATAAAGGCCTTAGTATTGCATACAAGAATTATGAAGATAAGGAGAGGAAGATTAATGAGAGGGGATCCATTAAATAACTTTGGTGATTGAGTCACAGGCTGCCACACAAACAACATAGGTTTATGGATCCTGTTTTATGTAGCATTTCACATCAAATTCAAATCTTTGTGACTAATATTTTGGTGAATGATATATTACCATGAATTTTATAGGAAAAAATAGAGGATTAATATATTTTTATAAGATCTACCTATGCCTATGAAAGCAACTTGTGGGTTGATGACTGTGTTTTATGTTTTCTATGTACCAAAATATTATAGGCCACATAGAGAAGATTGAGAAATTTGAAAATAAAATATGTGTAAGTGGTACACGCCAATATTTTACCTAATTGGTCTACTCCTCTCCATTTTAACCTTTTCATGTTCTTGTAAAAACGTCTTAGCTAAACTCATTGCATGAAAACTTATGTAGAGGGTTAAAGTGTGTGTAATGGCATCTATCATAGAACCCAATGAAGTGACATGGAATATTTGTTATAATGTATAATACACTCTTCTCTGGAAGAAAATTGTATCTATATAGAACATGGTAATGGTGCTAATTGTGATTAAGATATTATATTATTGTTAAGATATTATATTCATTGTTAAATCAGAGTAAGAATATTTTAAGGACTATGCATTGCTCCATCTCTGACTTTATGTTGAACTACTCACTTCTAGAGAGCCATAGGTATAACATCGCTAGTTTTCATCTTTAGTTTTCATAGCTATTTCCATATTGCTTCAATGTATGTGTCTAGATTTCCATTATGCAAAAATGTCTTTGCTTGCTTGCTTAAAAGAGTTGAATTTGGTGATTAATAAGATTATGTCACTTTCTACCCATCAGAGTTTATGCTACATTTCAGGTTTGTAAATAATATTCCTGCTTTTTTCACTAAACTTTTTTCTCTTTTCGAAATCCTTTCTGATGCATTTTTGTGTTACAATTTTCTCTCAGGAACTAATAAATAGCACCCAAACATAAGCACAACAATTGTCCAGGAACCAATAGCAACCAAGTGACATACAAAAATGCCAGGCATCAGCAACTCCAGCTTACGTGCATATTTAGGATTCAATAGTTTACTTACGTGCTGATGAAGACTCACATATTGATTACTCAAGTAGTATTTTTACATCTGTATAGGTAACGCTAGTGCTAACTGTTGTATTCCAGGTGCTATTCTTCCAAGTCGTGAAATTTGAATGAAAGCTTTTTGCAAAACTTGTTGTATTTCTTCCTCGATTCCTTCCTTCATTTAAATCCTTTCGACAGTTTGAAATTTTGATGACCTTTTCTTTTTCAGAAATAGCAAAGTACAATCAATTAACGAATCAGATTCTCATAGTACATAGTCTTCACAACTTGGCAAATAATATAAACAAGCATTGATAATTAATATATGTCTCTGGCAAAAATGGAAACTCTTTTGTTAAAATATTGCTTGAAGTAAAGTGACTTGAAATGTGTAATGAGATTCTCTCTCAAATATTATGTGGATGATGCCGAAGAAGGAACCATCTGGTATAACTGCATAAGTCTTCTAGATAAGATTTCTTTTACTTGCTCATTTATTCTTTTTTTAATCTTTTTCTATAATTTTCCTTACAATTTTTGTTTGCCTATATTTGTTGAAATATATTGGAAAATACGTTTTGGTGTGTTACTGGTTCCCTCTTCATGTGCAGTGACTGTAAATTGTGGAAGATTTTAATATGGATCCTTCAATTCATTGAGTCAATAGTACATGCACATCTCTGTTAAACTTTATCAGTCAGTAATATTATTGCGCAATCTGCTTTAACTATGCATTCAATGAATATGGAGTACGTTTGTATTAATGCTGTAGTACATTAATTACCTTACTCATAAATAAACATTTGAAATTAATATGTATTCTAATTTCCATGTACAGACACATTAAGTGAGAACTTAGATGAATATCAGCCTTTAATAATTAGTTAATCTCTGTCATTTTTATACATACTTTGAATTAAATTAAATACATTTCTTACAGTAAATATGAAAGTTTGCAACACACACTCCCAAAAATGGTGATGGTGCTACAACCTTCTAGCAAAGTATAAAATAATTTCAAAATTTTAAATGGTTGTCACGCCCCCTTTATGTCATTCATGTGCAATGGAGCTGCCATCTATCATCATGAAAGTGAAAGACTTGGTACTGACTGTTTATATGTATGTTACCAATGGATGACAAACCCTAAGATGAACAATAACAAAAGAGGAATTAAAATTGGGTAATGGAACTAAGTAAATAAATCAGTTGCAGGCATAACATGGCAGAAATCCTTTGCTGATGAAAGTAGACACTTGACTTTTCCACATATCATAAATGTTGCCCAGTGATTGCTATATTATATACCCGAAGATGTTACGCTGTAACAAAAACAAGGTTATATTGAAAATATTTTATATGGAAAAGCCAAGTGTCTTCTTCCAGATTGGAAGATGGATTTGGATCCAATGGTCCATAATCCATTGACTAATAAACAATTCTCTAGCTTCGTTGCTCTGTACATATTATCATTTATGACTTCATATTTTGTTCTTCCAGACAATCCCACGTTCCTTCTTGGAAGTATTACCAAATGCTGGCCACATGCAAATGCTGGACACTCCGGAGCAGTTGTGCCATATGATCCATTGTTTCATCACATGGTGGAATTCATAGCCACAATTGCCTGGTAATGTCAATAACGGGGAAGAAGCATCACGTAATAATTTTTATATCCACAAATTCCTCTTGAATGTAAACATACATGTGTTAAGAGCACAAATCACTTTGTTTAAAAGTTTTACAAATGTATCCTTTTATTGTGAATATTGTTTTTGGTATAAAAAGTATAGTGCTGATTTTTAGCATTATATATTCTGTTACAGAGATATAAAAGTATCTCTTCTCTTGATATTTATGTTGTATGTTGTTTCGTGCTATTTATAAATGCATATACCATATTGTGGGATTTATTATGAGAACTTTACTATATTTGTATGGGTAAATTTGAGCTGTTGTTAAAATTGTTTGGGTATGTCATTCAATTTGGAAGAGAATGCTCACCTTGTTGCTTAAGAAATATTGGTTGGACCTCTACATCCGCATAATCCTAAAGTGCCTGATAAATTTCATCATGCAGTACTCATGAAATTTGTGCTCACTATGTCTAATGTGATTGATCTGGGCTATTTCTTAACATTAATGCATATATCCTATTATTTGTTCATTTTGTTGTATGTGATTTATTTATTGTGCTGGTGTCAGACTTAATGGAGTTAAGTTTTTAATTTAGTGAGGTTTCATTAAAATTTTTTTGTGAACAGTGTTAGCTCTTGCTTGTAAATATGTTCTTGTGGTTCTTTGGCAGGTGAGATCATATGCTACTCTGCTATAAAATCAAATGAGGTAAACCCATGTGAGGACACCACAACATCTGTTCCTTTGATGAAAATTAAACTCATGGCCTTATTGTTTCATAAGCTTTGAAGGCATGGTTTGGAAGCATTGGCCTTAGTTTTTAATCGGGATGGGTTTTGATGTCCTTAACTTAATAATTTCTCATAACGAGTGAACATCAATTAGTCTCTGAGGAAGCCAAGATTCTTTCCTCCTAAACTGATGCAGAAAATAGCATATATCTCATGAATTTTTTAACTTGACTTTCACAATGTTTTTTTTTGTTTTGCACAGGCTCATTTTGTTCAATCAATCATACAGACAGCAAGCCAGACTTGGTATTGCATGTTCACTTAGTATAGACGAATTCAGTGAATGAGTTATTCCTATAAAACAGAGTTGGCCAAGTTGTCTCTCTCTCTTCATAGCACTGAGTTGGCCACCCCCATTCCACAAACAAGAACACAATTGGCCAACAATACATAGAATTTGGGAGGACAGGTTAATTGGATGCACTTAAGTTTCAAATACTTTTATTCCATGAGGTAGGCATCAAACAGCAGCTCCTCTGTTACCTTATGGGGCCATCGTCCTGCAAGTTATTGTGAGAGTTCTTCCAATCCACTAAACAGTTCCAATTATAAAGGTATGTCTATTTAACGTTTTCAAAGTGATTCACAATGAGAGTTCTTCATAATTAACTCACTTAAATAAGTTTGTCTAAGATGGTGGTAATCTCTCTGTATAAGGAATATGCCTACATAAGTATTTAAGTGAATTTTTAATCTCCAATTTTGTCTAAATTTCAATTTTTAATTTTTGGCTCAGTAATCGACCAGCAGCTAACCATGTCTATTTGCTAATAGTTTTCACATAAAAACTCACCATTTATTCAACCTTGTGCTCTTTCTCATATGTGCATTTTCAGTCGGATATTTACACTCAAGTAGGAATCATAAAATTAATAACAGTAATAAGTGATGATGATTGCAGTTCCATCAATTATTACTGCTGTTAGTATTATGAAAGTATTTTATATATGAGTTTATGAGGTTACATAAAAGTCTTAGCCATCATTTTGATTATTTGTATAAATATGAAAGGGTAATTAAAATTGATTGTTTTATTGAAGTGTTCGATATTGTTCCATTGTGAATTAGTTTTTTGATGTGATCCAGGTCAATGAGTCGTATTCAATTGTAATTACACCTGAATATGCTCTATAATGTCTTTCCTAAGATTTTCTTACAAATAAGATTTTGTTACATATTAAAGTTAATGGATATAATTGAATTGATGTAAACTTCTCCTTCACAACATGCTGTCCTCATTTGCCTTCCAGGTGCACATTTCCTCATTGGCCTACTCAGTGCTCTTAGATTGCGCTAGAGAGTTCCTTCTGGAGAGTGGATGCTTCGTATTGAAATGTGTAATTGTAGATAATGTGCATTTATGGTGCTCTCTATTGTAGGACCAAGTATTAAATATTTTCTACCTTACAGATGAACAGGAATTTTCCAAATTGTAATATTCTAAATTTATGCATACTTTCTGAGTCTTAGTCAAGTATCAGCAGTTAGCAAAAAAAATACACGTACAGGAAGGCTGTAAGAATTTTCAAGGCTTTTTTAATGTTTTACATATTTGAGAAAGTTCTGAATACGATCAAACAGAATTTGGGTGTAGGGCATGCCATACATTCCTTATTTGTGACAAAATATCATTTTTAGCTTCAAACTTATAATTGAAAACAACATAAATTAACCAGACACCTCTGGGTCATTGTAAGAGAGTCAGATTGACTTAGATTAGTAAGTATTTTGATTACTCTGTAGATGTTGTTACGTACGGATATTGTTAATGACATTTTATTATTGCAATCCGAATTTATAAAAAAATATTATATAATAAGAAATACAAGACTTAGACCAGTATGAAACATAAAAACTAAGTTTTGTTTGTATTTGGCACTGTAAAAAGTTAAATTTTGAGTTTAGCATTCATCTTAGGGGTGAAGAATAGTACAGACCTGAAACCAAATGCATATTTTTTCTGTGAAATACTTTATGGTGTACATCTTTAGCTTACCACAGAGTAATTAATTATAATATAGAATTTTCTGGCTATAATTTACTACCACGTTCTCCAATACGTATATGGTACTGTGTTTTTATGTCACATAAAATGACATGGGTAATATAACCCCCAAGTTTTGGATATGAGTTTTATTATAATTTCCTTTCATCATCATTTAAGTTTTACTGGTCTCAATAATCTTCAGACTACTTTTCATAAAATTTACAGTTAATAAGGGCTATTTATATTCTAGTAATGAGTGTCTTAAAGTATTTACATATATATGTAATAAATATATATGTAATATGCCAGCATATACCTGAATGACATTTTTTGTACTCCCTGTCAGCATAAGTATGATGTTAATCATAGCCAGAGTAAAAGTGTAACTGAATTGGATGGTATTTCCATTTTGCTACAACATTTGCATTACAAGCCAGATATTCAAACTTGAATGTTTCAACATTTCATTTTTGATTCCTTCCATGGTATTGGTACTCTCTAAATTTTCTTATTGAAAAATTAGAGAAAATTAAGGTTGGATTTAAAATGAGCAGCTGCATGAAAATCTATCCATAGTCTTACTAATAAAATATTTTTCAAGAGTATCTTGAATCTGAAAAAAATGAAAAGAGAGAGACTCAGCCCTGGGACTGATAATATACTTAACAAAATGTTTTTTTTTCTGATTTTTGAATTGTTATTGTTTTGACCATGACATTAAATTTGTTAATTTTTTTTCATTCCAGAACAAGCAAGGCTATTATTTTGATAGTCTAGCTCATGGGAAGAGGCATACTCTTTTCAGTGAATAATTTATTTTTTCTTGAAGCTGGACCTTACAGACTTCTCATATTAGGAGTGTACAAACTTGTTTATTTCTGACTTGGATTCTCTTTGGTGAGATTTGCACATGCAATGCATCACTGCATATTTTTAATAAAAATATTTGCATCTATTTTTGTAATGTTACGTCGATTGACTATTGTCACTGTTAGTTGTGTGTTGCCTGTATACAATGACCATTTTCCATGTCTTCCATACATTTTTGCAGATATCTCTACCATTTATCATTGTTATAATTTGAACTAAATGAATTATTGAACTATTTTGAAGCTTTTTTTGAATCTGTGAACTGGAAGACCAAATTTATGCTGATAAGAAAAAATAATTATAATTGTTTATGTCAATTATGTATAACTACTTATATATCTGTGTAGACTGTGAATACAATAAAATACCTCAACATATGAATATGAAGTCTGTTAAATAAGCTCAACAATTAAAACATTGAATATAAAAACTGGAAATAAAAATTATATTAACAAATACCTGTGTACGTATATCCTCAATGCCCATCATGAGAAGAAGTAATTTCATGCCTTAAAAAAATATACACAATATCCCTTTACAACATGGTATTTATTGTTTATATTCGGTATTCTATTCAGGTTTTGTATATGTGAATCTATTATCATAATGCAAATGTTCAATTGTTAGTTTTTGTTGAAGTAAACAGAATTAGAATGATTTTAATTGGAATGGATGCAATAATCTTAATTGTGTGTCAGTCATATTTTTTTCTGGCTGGACTTGGCAGAATATTGCAGTGCATGGACCTATTAAAAGTTGTTTTTTCTTCAGTCCACTGTGAATTCTGAGAGGAAAGACACAACCTACATTCGCATCATGGTAAGGCCAAGTAAAAGTAATCCTCAACAACCCTTAATCATTTAACAAGCAAGCATGAGATTGAATGTTAGAGGTCAATACTCAATTACAAAGTTCAACAAAACATACGTATGGTAATTTGAATCACTCCAATTTTATGGTACCGTAAGATATTCACTAATGCCTGGGAATCTGATGACAAGCAATTTTCATTCTTAACATTAGAGTGATTTCAGTAATTTGGTACTAATGGTGCCCTTTACATTGGTCAATGGCCCACACTCTTCATTTAAGAAAGAATAACCACTGAGCATACTGTAACCCCTCCTCCCTATCAGCTCCTCCCCTACACTCCCCCAATATTTAGCTGATCACAGTAAATCCTTCAAAAATTGCAACAGCCCTACAATTACCTCCTACATCCATAAGGACCATAGAGCAATCATGTGTTTGGCCCTTTAAAATTAGGTGTTGTAATTTTTTTTATTTTTTCTAAGAAATTAATAAGATATCTGAATCAAATTTATTCTGCAAATTAATTGATCCCTATGTACTTATTGTTGTTAATTTGATGTATTAATATTGATTTATTTGGTTTCGGGAAGCCGTAGATTGAAGTAACTCACAGTACATAGAAGATATAGGTTCGCAGTGTGATTAAGTCCCTTCATTTGAAAGGTTATAGTGCCTGGCAACCCACCCTATGGATCAAAACCTTGATGTGGTGAAAGGGCTTACGCATTCTGATGACCCCT
Organism: Hetaerina titia; assembly: GCA_037158775.1. Classification (NCBI taxonomy): domain Eukaryota; kingdom Metazoa; phylum Arthropoda; class Insecta; order Odonata; family Calopterygidae; genus Hetaerina; species Hetaerina titia. The sequence goes on from JAVFHJ010000022.1 coordinate 11,510, forward strand.
ACACCTGTGCTGGCAGGAGCAATAATAATTGCTCTTGCCAGATAGGTTGAAGGACAAAGAGTCAGACAAAAATTAGTCTGTGCAGCATCTGTTCCTCAGTGAGGTTATCACAAAGGTGTCTGATCCCAGTGGGGTGGCCATTGCATGATGGTGTCACGTTGACAACACTATTGAGCTAGGCAATGGGAAACCATTTTAATTATTCCAAGATTTTTATGATGGGCAGAATTGAGAAAGTTAATCCTGACAATTACAGGAATTGGCCACGTGTCATGCCTGGAAGCAGTCGAGGCAAGGATTCCTAAGCCATCAACTCTTGAAAACCTTGCAAAGCGACAGTAACAGCATAAAAGTAGACCAAATTAGTTAGAATAAGGACTTGGAATGTTACGTAGGTTGATGCTGGGGGTATGAAAATTAGGGAATATAAAGTGAGAGATGGAGAACGGAAATCGAGATATGTTAGGTCTGTGTGAGGTGAGATGGAAGGGTAGCAGGGATTACTGGAGTGATAGTTACCAGGTCCATAAGTATGAAATGCAGATTTTTTTCCAAAAATAATTGGAAGAATGATGAAAAGAGCGTTATTCGAAGTTTGCTCCATTGCTAGTTAGACATTTTTCCCATCTTTCAGGAAAATTAAGGACACCAGAAGTCTTCCTGTAAAATTCTTTCCTTTTTACTGAAACCCATTCACTGAGCCATTTTTTCACATCTTTGTATGAACCAAAGCACTGCTCAGCAAATGCAGCACCCATCAATGCAAACAAGTGGTAATCAGAAGGAGCTAAGTCTGGTGAGTAAGCCACCTGAAGTAGAACTTCCCAGCTGAGTGCATCCATTGTTGCAAACCAACAATTTCAGAGAGTAAAAATCATTCGCCTTGACCGGAATGATTTTTACTCTGTGGAATTGTTGCATTGTAATGCACACGTAGCGGATGACTCCGTTAAAGTTACTGTTGCGGCATCTCCCGCAGTTTCTTTGAAATTTGTTGCAAACCAGTTTTGCCAAATGTGATTGAGCATTGTCATGGAGAAAAATGACCTTTGTTGCCTCTTTTGGTATTCTGGTCTATTTTCAAGCCAAAATTTCAAATGAAACAATTGTTATTGGTAGCATTCAGTACATGTATTAACCGTTTCACCAGGTTTTAACTGCTCGTAATAGACCACACCCTTCTGGTCCCACCAAACAAAGAGCATTGTCTTTCTGCCGAAGAGATTCTGTCTTGCGATCAATATGGATGATGCACCTGGTCTAGCCATGATTTTTTGCACATGAAGTTCTCCAAAGTAATCCACTTTTCACCCCCAGTAATGACACAATGCAAAAACGACTTCCTTTTGTATCGTGCAAGCAAAATTTCACATGTATTTTTGCACCTCTCCATCTGCCTGTTGTTTAACCCATGTGCCAGCCTTCTGAATCTTTCCTATCTCTTGTAGGTGATTGGAAACAGCTTGTTGACAGATGCTCAATTGCTTGGCGACTTGTTTTTGTGAATCATCTTCGTCCAACAATGCCACATCTTTGTATCTCTTTGGTGGTTGTCTGTGTTCCTTGTCTGCAACATCAAAATCACCACTTTTGAAATGCTGAAACCATCGTTCACACGTATCTTGTGAGGGAGCATGTTTACCATAAGCTTCTGGATGTAATCGCTATGATTCAGCAGCTCTTTTCTTCAAATGAAAACAGAAAATTAATGGTGTCCACAAATAATCTTTGCTTGGTTTAAAATTTGATATAATGAACACAGCAATACAACACTGCAAATACACTTTCAATTTATCACACGTGTGCACACCTGACACTTTTTGATGGCACAAGTGTCAAATCTTCAAAACCATAAAGTGCATCCCACCTGCCACCATCTATTGTCTAAAATCCACATTTCATACGTGTACACCTTGTATAGCATAATATACAGTGGAGGGTATGAGACCCAGCTATTGGTTGCAATAAGGTAGGAAGAGGCATAGTTAACTTTGAGCAAGGAACCGGTAGAATATTACTAGTAGAGGTGAAAGCAGAACTGATGAATTTGGTCATTGCTTAGGTATACAAGCCACCAGGCAATCATAAGGGAAAGTTGATGGCATCTATGATTAGTTAGCAAACATAATCGCTGGTGTTCCTGGCAGAAAACATTTGATAGAGATGGGGGATAAGAATGCAATGGTAGGCGAAGGAAAAGAGGGTAGAGGACTATGGTTTAGTAACAAAGAATGATCGCAGGGAAAAAGTTACAGAGTTCTGAAAGAGACAAGGGTTAATCATCATCAACACTTCGTTTAGATACCACAAAAGTCATATGTACACATGGAAAATGCCAGGTGACTTAGGAAGGTATCAGCTGGACAATATTATGCCTAGGCACGGATTTAGGAACAGCATGATCAATTCGTAGTTTCTTGGGATTAGATACTAACTCAGATCACAATTTTGTAATTATGAAGTGTAGTAGTGTCCGATTCCAAAAGATAAAACAGGGAAGACAATTTAGGAAATGGAACGCAGAAGCAACAATCAAATCGACAAGGAAGAGAGTGGAATAGGCCACTCATACGATCAACTTACTGAGCTTCTCTTCCTGACATTATTTTTAACTTCTCATTTTTCAAACTTAGCAGAAATGTCCAAACTATGGGCATATGGAATTGAGAATAAATGACAAATTACTAAAGATAGAAGAATGAATACAAGTAGAGCTTTTTCTCATTTATAACGGCTGCAATGATTTCATTCATTACAAATTCACAAGAATGGGAGAATGAATGAAGTGAACTTATTAGTACTACTTTCCACTATCAAAGATGTAAATCTATTAGACTGTTTAGAGATAATAAATCTTTGGGCTACTGATTGCTAAGGTGGGGCAAAGTAAAAGCAATCATTTCAAGTTTATCTGAACCAGATACCTTTGGATTCAGTCAAGGTATTTAAAAATTTTCACTCAGGGGTGCAGATGGACTACCATTAACATTGTCCTCGATATACAGGTACACAATATTACCAAGTAAAAACATGTCAATTTTAGTTAACATAAAGCATTTTATTAAAAAAGACATCAGCCATCTGTAATGGCCAATCATTTAAATGATAGGAATACCTCCGAACAAAAACAATGAACACTTCAACAAATACTAGCAGCATTTTCAATCTCTGGTTAGCACTATGAATAATAACAAAAGAAGGGGTAAGTCCTTTTATCAATTCCTATGAGGAATATCAAAGACCTAATTCACAAGTAGTTTTTTACTATGGAATTTTGACAATGAAGACAGGGTAAATATAAAATTTCACTTGACATATCTGATGAATTTAAACAATCACGAAGCCTTTTGATGAAGTTGATTCATTGGATTCTGGGGTGATTTCATCCATTCCTTCCTAAGAATCTGCTTAATTTGAGAGAGTCTCATATTCGAGTATTCTGCCTTCAAACGTGGCAAGTTGGCTTCTTCAAATGCTGAATATGCAGCTTTCATTCGTTTTTCAGGATGTCGATCGATCTCTGGTTCTTTTATGCTGCAAGGATAAAATGCAAGTTTTCATTAACCCATGAAATAAATATAAAATAAGCACTGTCCTGACTCTGCATTTGCCACATTTTAAAATTTTACTTTTGTAAGGATACTGAATGGAATTCTTGCTGTGACCGCTGACACACTAAATCTCAAATTATGCCAGAAATGAATTCACTACTACCCAGTTAAATTATGTTGTCTTCGTAACATTTTAAGTACATAGGGCTTATCTTTCGGAAGCAATTAACTCGCAATTCCCTTCTTGTTTGTGATTGCTGGAAGTCAGAGTGTATCAAGGCCTCCTGCCAGGAGTTCTTTTTCCTCCCACCCTAGGATTTCCAGACTTTGCGGAACTTGAATTAGCTTCAATCCCTGTCTTGGAGGGCTATTCCTCCCCATTTCGGTGGCCTGCCAATTTGCTTGTGTGGAACCTTAAAAAAAAAATAACCATTCAGCGTCAGAGTGCCAGTGATTTAACTTATTTGGGTCATAACTACCCTAGATGAAGGCCAGACATGTGCAACATACCAGACTGTTGGTAAGGTAACAATCAATCAATTTTGCTCTGTAGTCAATGGAGTGGTTACGTATCATAAGCCCATCCATTCTCCACTGAATTTCTCGTGGGCCAATAGCCCAGTTCTTTTCCATTGACATGGCAATGTCCTTTTTTGCACCAGATCCCTGAGATATTTCCGAATAATCGTTCACCATTGTGAAGTGGGTGACACTGATCCCCTATTTAGTATCATACCCCTCGGAACAAGTTAAATGTTTAGGGGTAGTCCAAACGTCCTGTAGTACGAGAACCCAGATCTTTCATGAGGTGCACATGCTCGTATATATTGCTAGCAAGAGTACTTCAGATTTGATTATTTTGATGTGGGGATTGAAGAGTTTAAAATAAATTTAAAGCCAGCACAAAAATCTTATATTCCATTGACCGTGAGTGGTTCATATCATAGTGGATTGAGATGGGTAAAATAGAGCAAAGGACGCATGGTGGAAGACGCAGTGCGAGGATTTGGAAAGTTTTTAGAGGAAGGGTGAAATCGGTGCACTAAACAAGATGGTTAAACTACTGCTGGGAAGTAAGAAGGAAAGATATATGCTGATAATCGGGTATACGTCAGGAAAAATATTAGTGGAACCGAAAAAGATCCGAGAGAGATGGAAGGAATATATAGAAGAACCGTAGGTAAAGAAACCAGCAAGGTTAGACATAGAAAGAGAATATGACATATGAAGATATCTAAGGTCCAGGCTTACTCGCCGGTGAGACAGAAAGGGCATTAAGGGAAATTAAATTAAATAAGGCCATGTGGGTAGACAAAATTCCTACACAACTATTTAGTTTAAGAAAAATGTGGGAAGAAGAGACTAATGGACTAAAATAAGGGTTTCTTCATGAGAAGACTAGTATGATATAAGTATATGATAATAAGTATGACTCTGCACGCAGCTAAAGTGGTTCTCAGGATCATCAAGAGAATGGAGAACAGGGCATACATTACTTACGCGTGATTTGTTCAACCTTCGCGGCTGTCTTGTCGGAAGTTGACGGTCTCCCACTTTTTTCTTTGTCATGTAATTCAGTACGACCAGCTGTAAACTCCCTACACCACTGACGGACATCTTTAATATCCATGCACTCTCCATAAACTTCCGTCAATTGGCGATGAATTTCGCTGGGTTTAACTCCACTCGCGTTCAAAAATCGAATAACAGCGCGAACCTCGCAACTGTCCACACCGGCCACTAACCGTTCCATTACTCGAACGTCTACCGTCCCTATACTGTGTATTCCAGCGGGCTGAGCTGTCCGTTTGCAATTTATATGTCAACAGTCGGGATCAAGTCTTTCACATACATGATGATAGATGGCAACAACATCGCAAAAAGTAACGCCTGTGTCCGGCAGCCATTTAAAACTTTGAAATTATTTATTATTATACTTTGCCAGCATCGGTTCACGTCGGTGGTCTTCACTGTCGTATTAAATCATTAAATTTGAGATTATGAGTGCGTTGAAAATTACCAAAACGGTCGAGTAATATCAGACGAATTGAAATTAGCAACATCGGTTCTTCGAAAAGTATCTCGTAAGAACTCAGCAGAATGTATATTTTATCAAGACTACGTAATAATTACTATTGGGTAACGACAACTATTATACTGCGCGGCTAATATTTGGTTTGTCATCGCTGAGCTCTTTAATTCTTTTTACTGAAATTTCACTTTCATTCGCCCTTTGAGTAAAATCGGAGAAGTAATGCATGAAACAAAACGTTTATGTTTAGAATAAATTTACGCAAGGACATACTTATGCATTAGGGATGCAAGTTACCACTTTGAAGTAATTTTAAAGAATTTGTGAAACATGCTTCTGTATGTGATTTGCTAAGTATTTATTCATATTTGAACCATCGTGAACTGACAACTGACATTCTTTTCAAATATCACCGATAATACAGAACCGCTCTAATTACTGCCCTTTCATGTTCATGCTACTATATTTAGAGAGAATCCCCTTTTCCATATTAAGTGATTCAATGAAGAACTTTTGAACAACTTCCAAAATGTGATTTCTTAGGTATTTATTCTTTGGTAAACCAATGTTTAGTGCCAAATCTATTAAAGACAACAGGGAAATGGTATATCATTAAGAATGAAAAGCAGTTTCTTGTTTATTGTGATCTCATGGGGGCAATTACTGTAGGTAACTATCAAAATCTAGCTGATGTTTTAATATTAATTCACGTACGTAACTACCAAATGTAATATAAAACCAAGGGTCACACACTTACATGTTTTTCAATTTCACATAGTAAGGGGTTTCTCGATATAAAATACCGAGAATTGACGTTCAGAAATCATTGTTTTGATTAGCGAAGTTGCAGGTTACATAAAGTTTGCAATCAGATAAGTAAATTAATGAATTTGGTCACTATTATGTAAATTATTTTGCTTTGGTTGAATCTAAATGTTTTTGGAAACAACTAAGAAAATAGGCTCATTCAAATATAATGTACATTCAGACAAAACATGATATGTATAATGAGCTGACGACTCATATAATGAGGACATATACTGCTGGTAAAACATACCCCCTTAAGTAGGCTTGATTTATTGTGTCTTAGTAATGGAATATTATCATTTAAACATGTTAAATGCATTGAAGGTGCTTTAAAGTACCTAATATATAAAAAGAAAGGTGGACGAAATGTATTACCATTATTATCTAAATTTTATACCTCAATATAGATATGGCTTCATCCACTGTTCTGGCTTCCCTTCCCTCAACTTGAAGAAGATTAATATTTTCTTCCAAAGGTTTCTCAATGTGCGTAACTGGCTCTTTCTTGGATGAAGCAGCTTTATCTCTTTTTTCCTTCTCCATCTTCGAGAGTAATGAATGATAAGTGACAAAAAAATTAATAGTTTACCTACAGTACCATAAAACTACGTTTTTCGTGTAGCAAACGTAGGCATTAAATCTGAGACTACCTGAATTTCAGCCCTCGTTACTTTTGAAAGTGGCTGTTTCCCACCCACTTGAATTTTATCAAGTTCTTCATTTAGTAAGTGTTTGACTTCCGCTTTCTTCTCTAGGGTTTCCTGCTTCCTCTTTTCTTTATCTTCCTGTAAAGTTGAAAGCAGAAATTTAATCTCTTTCTCGAATATGGATACTTTTTTGATAAGAGATCTGTTCATTTTAACCCACTAAGCAATGAACTTTAGATGATTAAAAGCGCGTAACGCAAAGGCTATGTAGAAACGATCGAAATGTCATCACTCACCTTTCTCTGCTGCTTTCGCATTACATGCTTATCATCGTCTTTCCATAGTTCATCTTCCAGTTTCTTTAAACGTTCTGCTTGCTCTTGCTCTTTAACAGCATTTTTGCGGGCTTTGGCAGCCGCAGACTTACTGTTCTCACCAACAAATTTTTTGGGCATTTCCTAGATTGCAAGGAAACGACTAAATTTCCTCGATGAACCCTTCACTTTTTATACATTTACGAACAAACCGCAGGTAAACGCACCAATCATGGGGAAATGTATACTATTTGGCATTAATCATAACAACAACGAAGTCCAGCTGTGAGTTAATGCACTGATTTTGATGCGAGGTATCAGTAGTCTTTTTTTTAATAGTACCGAAGTTACCGAAATCCTCATAGATGTCGTTAACGGGTCTAATCCGGCAAATTCAAGAAAAGGGAAATGTGGTGCTTGTTGTGGATTAGGTTTTAAAATGAATATACAAACAATATGTGTAAGCATATTGCCAATTAGGCTTTTCAGATACATTGAAAAATAGTAAAATCTGTATAATATTACATAACCTTTTATTTCAATGGCAATCAAATAGTATTTCATATCATAGCATCCCTTAATAAGAATTACATTTTATTATTTCACTTTTGCATATTGAAATACTTCCACCTAGGATTTTTTCAACTCATGTATATTTTAAGGACTGCTGTAATTTATTGAGTGAATTCATAATCAACAATTTATTGCAACCAAGAGGGTGTGGAATATTGGCTGTGAATTTTAAGGTGCCAATTCTATAGGCATTGTTGATTTTTTGTTGAACGCTTTACCGATGTTTCGGCCAACTAGATGACCATTATCATGAGTGGGAATTTTTCAGCAAAGAAGAAAGGATTAACGAAATACTGCCCGTGGTTAAATCACTCCTCAGCAGTCTTCCCAGCTGTCAAACTCTCACTCCTGTTCATGGTCACCTAGTTGACTGAAATATCGGTCTAGAGTACAACAAAAATCAAAATTGGCTGTAGAACTCAAAAAACAATTTATTTCAATAAGGTTTCATTGTCAGTTAGCCATCACTCTTCATACAGTATGGGCTACTTTTATGGCTCATCTGATGGTTAATTTATATTTGCAGTAAGTGCCTTTCAGAGATAATCAGAGGAAAAATGTCAACCTGGGTGAATGTTCACATCGTTCTTTCATGACGTTATGGCACTGATGACACCATGGTGGTTGTCTTTAGACATTTGTAATGAACTTGATTTATCGACCATTCCATGATATTTCAAACATACACATGCATATATAATAATATATATAATAAAATATATATGTATGTATATATATATATATATATATATATATATATATATATATATATATGTATAATCTTGAAAATGATGCTCTCCGGCGACGCAAAAACACACAAACACTAAGATAATAGATATTACACACACAGAAACATAAAAGAAGGACACTTACAGTAGATATTTACATTTCCACGGCACGGCCGTCGTCATCAGAAATATATATATATATCTGTGTGTGTGTGTGTGTGTGTGTGTTTGAATGTATATACATTTCCATTCAAACACAAAATCCCGCCATACGGCGAACAAATATTCATTCACATTGAAATTGAGATAAGGAAAGGGGAAAGGAACACACATAGAGGACAAACACAAGAGAGGTGGGGAAGGCGGATTTGAGTGGAAGTGTTGAATAAAAAACTTGGAAGTGTTGAATAAACAGCAACACACAGCATGAGAACACCTAAAAAGGGACACTCACATGTAATATCTTGATAATTTTGATGGACTCGAACTCCGTCTTCTTCAGAAGATAAGTTAGGACCGAGGTACATGGGTATGTGGTGCAGAGAGAGAAGGGGACGAGGGAGGGGGAAAAAACAGGTAGTGGGGGAGGGGTGAAGAAGGGGGTTATGGAGGGGGAAAGGGAGGCCAGAGGGGAGCGGAGATAGAATAGGGAGCATGCGGAAATAGTACCAAGGGACCCAGAAAAATAATCATTCATCCACAGATACCACAACACCCATGACCCAGGCGTCAACTCAAAAAGTCATCATAAGGGCTCGACAAGTCAAAACCCAGGCCAAGGATGACAAAATGTATGTGGATGAATAAATTGTCCCACCATCTCACAAGAAACAAATCAACAACCATCCACCTCAGCCCCCCCCCACCCATTTAGTGAACGACATTGAGACCCGGATGTTGATAGGCTTTGCACAGCCATATAAATGCCATTTCCATCGTTTTTAATTTTATAGGGTTATCGGATTGGGGAAGGGATGCTAGAAAGGAAACATTGTAACACTGGTTGAAGGGGGTGTTGTGGTGGAAGGCATGTTTTGGGATGGGAAGACCCGCGGATGGGGAAGAGGGATTACATGAGGCACGATGATTGTTTATCCTGAGGTTCAAGGGTGTGGAGCACTGGCCTATGTAAAATGCCGGGCAGAGTTTACATGTCAGAAGATAGATTACATTCTGAGATGTGCATGAGGAGTGGGTGAAGGGCGGGAGAGAGTTAAAGGTGCGATGGAGAGGGTGGAGTGGTGAAAATAGGACAAGTTTTACATCTTGCTCGTAAGCAAGGAGTGGGTGTGATCCTGGCGGTGGGAGGGGATTTGGACAGAGGCTTGGTGGATTTGAGGAGATCTGATAGGTTGGCCAGCCGTTTGAAGGTAACAGAAGGGCATTTGGGAAGACGGTTGGACGAAACGTTGTGATTTTTGAGGATGGGGTACAGATCTTTGAGGATGAATTTAAGGGACTGGATGCCAGGGAAGTAGGTGGTGCATATTGAGAGAGGGTGGGAGTCTGTGGTTGAGGGAGGATTAAGGGTGTACGATTGTTTTAGGATTTTTTTGTGAAGGAGAGAATCTGGGTATCCCCGTTGGAGGAGGGAATGATGAAGGTTGTTGAGGTATTTGTTGAGGGATTCGGGATGGTTGCAAATGTGTTGCCCATGAATAGAGAAGGAGTAAGGGAGGGAGCGATTGGTGTGGTAGGGGTGGCAGCTGTTAAAATGAAGGTATTGTTGTTTGTTAGTAGGTTTAGTATGAACGGAGGTCAGAAATTTGTTGTTAGTTAGGGAAATATTAACATCAAGGAAAGTGATCTGTGATGATGAGATGTTGGAAGTGAAAGAAAGAGATGAGGAATCATTGAGCTAGGAGATGAAGGAATTGAGGGAGTCTATGTTATGTGGCCAGAGTAGAAAGATGTCATCAATATACCGAAGCCACAGAAGGGGTTTTAGAGGGTAACTGGAAAGGAACTTCTCTTCCAGGACACCGAGGCGGAGTTTAGCATATGGCGGGTTGAATCTACTTCCCATGGCACAGCCCTTGATTTGGAGATAAAAATTGTCGTTAAAAGAAAAAGAGTTACGGGTGGGGATGATGTTAGAAAGGTCAATGAGAAAATCCGTGCTTGGAGTTTGAGGGCTAGGGCGTTTGGAGAGGAAGTGGCGTAGGGAAGCAAGGCCTTCTTCATGAGGAATGGAGGTGTATAGGGATGTGACGTCAATTGTGGCCATAATGATCTTGGTGTCAGAAGGGAGGGAAGTTGAGTGGAGCAGATTGAGGAAGTGGTAGGCATCTTTGACATACGAGGGTAACGAGTACACTAAAGGTTGGAGATAGTGGTCGACGAATGTGGAAATTCTTTCGTTCGGGGAGTTGTGGAAGGAGACTATAGGCCGCCCTGGGTTTTCTGGTTTGTGTATCTTGGGGAGGATATAGAAGTGGGGAGTGTTTGGATGGGAAGGTGAAAGGAGGGAGATGTCACTGGGGGTTAGGTTTTCATTAGGGCCGTTCTCACGGTGGAAAGCGATAATTCCATCTTGGAATGCAGGGTTAGGGTTAGCCGGAATATGTTTGTAGAAAGAAGTGTCTGCGAGTAATCTGTTGGCTTCTTTTAGGTAATCAGTGGTGTTTAAGACTACCACTGTCGAGCCCTTGTCAGCGGAGATGATGACCAGGCTGGGATTTTTTATTAGTTTTCTCAACTCGGATTCTTCTGCAGGGGAGAGGTTCGGTTTAGGATTCAGAGAGTTGAGGAAAGAGGGACTAGATATTTTAGATAGGAGAAGATTAATAAAGATTTCGACAGGATGATTCTGGGGTAAAGGTTTAGGCTCAAAGTGGGACGGCGGGCGGAACTTAGTTAGGGCGCTGTGTGTGGGAGCGGGAGGATTAGAGTTGGCGGGTTGCAAAGCCGAGAAGTGTCACCATTTTAGATTTCTTTTTGCATCAGAGAGGATGGTAACATGATTGACTTTGGGGATGGGGGAGAAAGAGAGTCCTTTACTTAGTAGTGAAACTTGCTGCTGGTTCAGGGTAAAACTAGAGAGGTTCAACACGTGTTCGGCAGTGTCACGGCAGTGTATATATATATACAATATATATATATATACATAATATAAAAATAATACATGTAATACATGTATTTTTATGCATATAATTTTTTATATATGTAAATCATCTACAACGTGAGTGTTCTTTTACGTGTTACTTGCTTTATTCTGTGTTCTATTGTGCCGTCCAAAAGTTATATTGCTCTCATGAGTGCTTCCGCATCATCGATATATGTATATATATATATATATATATATATATATATATATATATATATATATATATATATATATAGATATATGTTTTTTGGGCAGGAACAGGATAGGGATGTTGGACGGGATGAAGGGAGGAAGGAAGTACACAGAGATGAAGAGTGACCTGATGTGGATTAGGTTGCTAAATTGGGTTTTATTTGGAGTTACAAAATGTTTATGTGATAGTTGTGTCCATCCAAAAACCTACCTTAACCGGTAGATTACCTAAAAAAAATATATATATATATATATATATATATATATATATATTTTTTAGGTAATCTACCGGTTAAGGTAGGTTTTTGGATAGACACAACTATCACATAAACATATATATATATATATATATATATATATATAGGTGAGATATATATATATAAGCGGGTCGCGGTGGTCTAGTGGGTAGAGCGTTGGACTACTGACCGGAGGGTCCCGGGTTCGATTCCCGGGCAAGGCACTTTGGGCACCTGCAGCTCCACCCAAGCTAGTTGATTTTTCGGGTACCAGGTCTTCCTGGGAAACCATAACCGGCACAGGGAAAGGAACTGGCCCCCCTACCCTGATGTGTGAATATTCACACGCCGTCGGGCTTGGTACATGGGTGAGCTCTACCATCACCTACTAAACCGACCTTCGGGTTGATTACTGTGTTTATATATATATATCTCACCTCGCAGAGGCCTAAAACATCTATGTTACCTCTTTCCATCTCTCGCTTAATATTTTCTAATTTGCCTCTCCTCAACATTGTCCTGACGTTCCAGGTTCCTATTCTAACTACTTTCGCCTTCTTCTGAGTCTTCTGTCCTGCTGAAGTTATTTCTTCCCTGCAAGGGTTTCGTGGGATGACGACCGCGGAAGCCTTGCCTCTCCCGCTGCCGGGCACGACACACGGCCTCTTGGGCCGAGTCCCGTAGTTGCCAGGACTCATATTATCTATAGTGCCCATCATTATATTCTTGGGAATAAAAATTGAGGTGGTTTCCCGTTGCCTTCCTCAATAGTGTTTTTAACGTGACACCATCACTTAATGGCCGCCCCACTGGGGTCAGACGCCATTGCAGCCGCCTCAATGAGGAACAGACGCTGCGTGGACTACCTTTCGTCTGGCTCCTAACCTTCGACCTATCTGGCATGGGTGACCCTTCCAGGAGTAATTATTATTACTCCCGCCAGCACAGCTCTAGGGGTCATCGGAACACACAAGCCCTTCCACCACGACAAGGTTGTAGTCCATGAGCGGTAGTGGAATGTTGAAGAGGGTAATAGAGGGGAGAATGTTGGGCAAGCGAGGTAAGGGTAGGAACAGGATAGGGATGTTGGACGGGATGAAGGGAGGAAAGAAGTACACCGAGATGAAGAGGGACCTGATATAGATTAGTTTGCTAGGTGGGGAGTCACAAAATGTTTATTTGATAGTTGTGTCCATCCAAAAATCTACCTTAACCGGTAGATTACCTAATAATAATAATATATATATATATATATATATATATATATATATATATATATATATATATATATATATATATATATATATATATATATATATATATATATATATATATATATATATATATATATATATATACAGCAATCAACTTGAAGGCCGGTTTGGTAGGTGATGATAGAGTTGACCCAGTACTAAACCCGACGGCGTGTGAAATTCACACAACAGGGTAGGGGGGCCAGTTCCTTTTCCTGTGCCGGTTATGGTTTTCCAGGAAGATGAGGTACCTGCAAAATCACGTAGCTTGGGTGGAGCTGCAGGTGCCCAGAAAGGCTTGCCCGGTAATTGAACCCGGGCCCACCGGTCAGTGTGTATATATATCAGTGTGTGTGCTTGTGTATGTATGTATATGGATGTGTGCATAAATCTTTGAATTATATAAATAAAATAGTTTTAAAATATTTTGTACTGGTTTCGTGAACAGAAGAAAGGGCTTTAGAATATTATGCGGAGCCACGTGATTTTCCTACGATCGGTGTCTGCACAGCGTGTGGATAGTGCCTTGCCCACCCTCAACACAGAGAGCCACCGTCGTGTCAGAGGGTTCTGAGTCGGAGTGGAGACTTCAAATTCCGAGCAGTGGGAATATTTTAATGGAGGATGAGCCTGCATAAAACCTCCTATTGGGTTTCAAGAAATTAAAAATTTTGTAAGGCGTATCGCCCAAATTACTTGAGAGCTTAATTCCATACCTCCCTATCTGCTCACTTTATTTAATCTCTTCATATTGCAAATTTGTACATCCAATGTCTGATCCTCAATCAGCTCAAAGAAAATATGTCGACAATGTTTTACAGCTATCGTAAATAGCATTTCAAGTTTCTCTAGAACATATCTGAAGTATATAAATGTATAATTAGATTTAAATTCAAAAGTGGAGAAAACCTCGATGAGAAATGTCTTGTCTGCATCATTGCCGCAAGGGAATAGGAAATTCCATATGAATTGAAAAATTAAATGAATTTTAATGTTATATTATACCCTATAATGATCCTATATTTATTATTAGGCTGATTGGGTGGCCTAAAGTTTATTTAAAAAATAATGGAAAATTCACGCAAGAAAATTAAATGAAAATAATCCTCCAATCAGCGTAGTTATTTGGGGGGAGAGGTAGAGAATGTAATTATGGAAAATATTTGGGGGCGACATTTTTGTAAAATGTGAATCGGGGTCAACTTAAAAATCTCACGAGTGAAGAAAGCTCCATTAACATACGAAAACATTTTGTTCCGTACATAGATTTAATGAAGTCGAAATACAATTCAACATTTTTACTTCCGTCTATTTTATTCTTCGTGACGCGCGGATAGACTTTCGCAAATGTACCTGACTAAAATAGCTTTATTGCACGTGTTCATCAGCTGGTTGAGCGTTTCGAGTGCTAGTTTTCTCGTTGTGAGTAACTACAATTAGCTACCTGGATGATTAATCAACCCCGTGTGAATACTAGTTATGTGACTGCAACTAATGTGGCCATTGCCGTAAAAACGACAAAACATATTCATACAAATTTATTTGATTGCTTTTGATGCTAATAGATGACACTTGCCACAGTGGCCCTTGTCTCAAGTACACCAAAGGTCCGCAAGATAACAGCACCAATGGCAAACATCGACGTCATTTCCGCCACAGTTGCCCGAGCATCGATTACTTGTTCCAGTGAGAGTGTGGAGGGGATCCTGTCTGTTGACAATGTGAGAAGCCTGATGGGAAATCCGCATTTCCTACGAAGTGAACATGTAGTTTGTACATTGTGATTACTGACTGGTTTGAACAATCTCACCGTGCCTAGTTTTATATTCGAATTCCCTAACCTAATTTCCTTAGAATTTCCACTGTCTTCTCTCAAAACGCGGGAGTTAAATCATCGAAGTCAACTATATAAATGATAATTAACATAATTTTAGAGGTGTCATAAGTTGTTCCATCAGCTAAGAAAGGTGAACTGTTTCGTCGGTACTTCATTCAGCATGTTGGAATTTCCCCTCTGACCGTAGGAAAATGTTACTGGGACCCTTTCCAGAAATCTTCCAGGATTTGCTGTAGTCCGAAAGGAGGTAAATAACATTTTTGCCTGTTGTTATAGTGTTTTTATAGAGGTTATGGCCTGGCCCGAATAAGTTACGAGGAATATATTTGTGTACATTTTGCTGGCGGATATATTTTCATTCACTAAAAATGCCAGAGAAATCTATTTGGAATAAAATAGTTGAAATATTTTGAATTTACTGGCTAAAAGTTGATTTGTTAAAAATAGTATATCCTGCATGTATATGTTTTATATATTGGTTTTAATTAGTCATATTTCTCTTTTATTTTAAGATAAAAGTAATCAAAGTGGAATAGGGGTGTAGTTGTACATGTCTCCCTAAGTAGTATTAACTGATATTTAGTAAATTTGCCCTTATAACTGTGTTCTGGAATGGTGTTGCAGCTCCTGTTAACATTAGTTCTTCTGTACGGTAGAAATAAATGAAATCAGGGTACGGCGATTGCTCTGAACTTGTTTTTAATCAGATATTCAAGTACAGTTATTATCAGATATACTTATATAGTTATTTCAACATTCCCGTATGACGGTAATTGCGTGCATTATAATATATACCGCCTCATCTTGCGCATCATCAAATTAGGAGTAAAGATTAAGAACAGGAATGAATGCAGTCATCGTCTTGTGGTTTTCATGGTATTGTCGATTAATTGAGACGTTGGCTAATGGTTGTTACGTACGTACTAATATCGTTTGGGAAGAAATGTTTTGCGAATCATTCGGAATGTGAATTTTGAAGATCCTTCCCGTTCAGACAGAAATGGTATTTTGTGTTTGTAGTGCATAAAATACTTGTTGTAGTGATCTCATCTTTGGTTCCATGCTTTTAAAATTTGGAATTTTTTTCTGAATTAGAAATTTTTAATCATATGCCTAGTTTCAGTGCAATAAAGTTCCAATTAAATTTCATCTAGTTTTTGTACTATCAGCTAAAAAAAATAATCGTGTCAATTAGAATCAATAGCTTTCCGTGCACCGACAGCTCCATTGGTTATCCGAATGTGGTTTTCTGTTTATCATTAGTTTTTTTATAAAAGTAGTTAGTCTTGTTTTTCAAAATATGTATGTATTGTTCACTGCCTTCCTGTTTTCCGTAGGTATACATGGAGGGGGGTTAGATTCGCCACCTGGAGTAGTTTACGAAATCATCAGGAAATTCATGAGTGTATTTTACAAGTACAATGGCATATTTCGGATAACGCTCTTGTGGGGTTATGTATCCGTTAGTTATCAGAAAAGATTCTTAACTTCACGAATACTGAGGGGGGCTTGTTTATTTTAGAAAGTGATGCAGGAAATAAATATGAGTAGATCCGATGGAATGCTGTGCTAGAAAACAATGCCTACATGAGAGGTATCTTGGTTATTTTGTAGTACTATGCATATATCGTATATCCCTGGTGCTGTTGAAGGCTGTCAGATACGTCTGAATGTTTCTTCTCCCGATTAATTCTCATTCAGTGTTGGTAAATTTGCCGTAAAATCAGAAATACGCATAATTCACTTTGCTGAAATTTGGTTACTGTAGTTTTACGCTTTAAGTGATGCATTCGTATTCTCATACATATTTCATCGCCCAAACTAGAAATATTTCCTCAGTCTTTGTGGTTCTTCCGTGTATCCATCTCCATTAGCAGAATCTTTTGAGAACAGCCTCCGCCGTCGTATAAATCAGAATTTGTTATCAGTGTTTTAGTACCTGAAATTTCCCATCAAGTTTTAGTTTAGATGGTTCGTGCTGACTGCCGTAAAAAGTCAGAATTTTCTGGATGACATGCTGTCAATACCTTTTTCTCTATTTAAACTATCCAATTAGTCATCCCTAGGCGATAGTCATTTATCCTAAATTCTATAAGTAAATGAATGTTTTATCAATCTATTTTTCTTCATTGACAGATTGCGAACTCGACCATCAAATTGTACGAGTATTAAGTCTCAACACTTCGTAAGAATATCTACGAATGTGCAAGTAAGATATTTGTGGACTGTTCCATATTTCCGCCCATTCTATGGTCTTTCTGTAAATGATTCTGTCAAAATTGCGATTCTCGTGGCCTGGGTCAGTGAGATTTAGTTGATTATGGGCGTGGAATTCGAAGTAGTGGTGGAAATTAGGGAAGGCGACCGACAGCTGAGGACATTGTCGCCATCAGGGATGGATGGGAATGGAGAAAGAAACCCGGCGTCGGCATTAGTCATGTCATAACGATGGGCGCCAAGGGGTCCATATAACTTCCCATTCGGCGTACTTGAAGTACTAAAAATGTGCTATACCCCCACGACATCTGCACCATATTAGGGATCTGGAGGCCATAGAAAAAAAGTGCCGTCTCCAGGATTCGAGCCCGGGCCCACTACAGTACGTTAGTCACCGCACCGTCTCAATCCCTACGTGGAATGTAAATAAATCGTCAAGAAATTTTCATTTTCCCCCCTTTCATTACAATTTGTTATGCCCCCAGTGTCATTTAAGCAAAGAAAAGATAAGACGAGTGGGAAAGCTGAAAAGTCCTGTCATTTTCGGTCGTAGGGACACTAGATTGTGAAGTTTAATTATTTCTGTAGACGATCGAATGTAATTTTTCAGCTGGTTAGTGTAATAATGGTTGCATATATTTTTTTTGACAGCCAGGAGGTAAATGAATATACATGTGTACAGGGAGCACGGAGATGAGTTATCTTTAGTGGACTGATAACCCGAAAAACGACCCTTGTTGGCCCATGTCAATTGTTCTGTTGAACGACCTTTCCAGAGCCACCACAGTTGATCGACTTCTTGGAATGTCATCGTCACATTCACCCCAAAAATACTAAGAGAATAGGATCGTTATTTTTAAGTTGAAATTTTCTCCTTCAGAAAATGTTTTCGGAATAATGGCAGTAGTATCACGCCCGCTACCTCTCACGCCAATTGACTGTTTATCCCACGTGGGATTTGATCATGTTAATAAGGTTTCTCGTCATCAAGTCATATTTGCTACTTTGTTTGGATATCGCCCAGTTCCTTGAATTCGTTCGAAAACGTTCCCTTTCGAGTACAGAATACCTAGTTCCATCTGTTACAGACCATGCATGAGGTGTTGGAAGATTCTTTGATCATGGCGGAATGATTTTGATGATGTCGGCATTGAATGTGGATGTGTAATTGAAGAATGGCGGAGGAATAGTTGGGTTGATCTTGTTGATTGGGCGGTGGGTCGGCCGGAGTACGAGCCGAAGGCCGCCCCTCGCCTGCCAAATGGTCTGAAATCCGCAATCCCCGTGGCATTCGGTATTTGTATGCTTTTCTAAGGGTGGAACCTCGTTCACGGTTATTTATTTTCCTCATTGCTGTATTACGAATATTTAACGACAGACATTCATGCACAAAATAATAATAATTAGCACAAGTGTTATTTCGCACGGGTTATAATATGTCGCGGAAGATATAATCCTTTTTGCATTTATTTCAGAGGCCATTGATATCACGTTTAAAAGTTTTTTTATCAGATTGCCAGAAGAAAACTGTCGTGCACCGTTGCTGTATGTTGTAATTTAATTTAGTTTATATTTTGCTGAGGAATTTCATGGGGCACACGTTTTGGTTCATGTGACTTAAATAGTCGGTGTGAGCATGTAAAATTAAATTTCAAAATCATTTCTTAAATATCTCTATCGCAATATGACACCAATATCAATTTAATGGAGTACATGTTTATCAGCGTCACCTTGTATTTAATGGAAGATTTATGTTCTCCCTGCTTTGGAATCTTTAAAATATTTATTAATAGAATGAGATTCTTTCTTCGAATAAGTCTTAATCAGATAAGGTAGCTCTAAAATGTAGCTAATTTGAGGGAAAAGTAGTACATGCTTTTAGCTGAATTAAGAGTTAAAAAAGACTTCAAAATAACTCCAAGTGAGTTAATTAAGAATTCATTGAAGTTAACCCTCAATTCAATTTGACAGAAATAATTTTACGCCCGCGTTATTTTACAACAGAAATATTGTCTATTTCCCAAAGAAAAGAAGAACAGTTGCATTTGTTTATCTGAGGTAGAAATATTCTCGATCTCTCTCTCTCTTTCTCCTTTTCCCTCATTTCGGTGTCAACCTACAATAACACTTACGAGGATCACATTTCCTCTCATGAATTTACTCTTTAACTGCTAAGTTTGACGACAGGTTTTTTTGTAACGAAGTAACCACGTTACGGGAAAGCTAGATAAAAATCAATTAATGATTACATTTTCGATTCAGGGAAAAGGTAACTCTTTTTAACTTTATATTTAACGTTTGAGTACAAAAGTTTATTCATAAAATTATATCCTTCGCCCAGAAAATCATGCAGAAAAATTTTCCTTATTCAAACTAAAAATATCATGTGACGATTTGAGAGAAATCTTTCTCCGGATGGATACTAGTTGCAGAATATTGAAAAAAATGTTCCTTCTTAGCCTCTGATGTAGTTTCGGTAGCAAAAATTTTTTAAACATGGTAGAATGCAAATTTTCTTGTTAACGGATTGGAATATATTGCGTTGTTTCGAGGGAGAGCAATGCCCACTGAACGCGGTTTTTCTAGATTTCTAAATAGGCTGTTGACTAAGTACCTCAAAGTAAACTACTCGCAAAGCTAGAAGCATATGGCCTGGATAAAAATATTCTGGGTTGGACTAAAGACTTTTTAAATGGTTTGGTGCAAAGAGTAGTCGCTGTTCTCTCTAAGCAATAGAAGCCACTTTAGGTGTTCCCCAGGCAAGTGTCATTAAACCTGTTTTATTCCTTCTTTACGTTAACGACATTGACTCCGTAGTCACTAGTAAGATAAGTTTATTTGCAGGCTAAGCAGTGGTTTACCGTGATACCGTAAGCCTGATAATTAAGTAGCTTTATCGGATGACTTAATGCTATACAGCGTTGGTGCTACACTTAGCAGTTAGAATTAAACCTGAAAAGTGCAAAGTAACGATGAATTCTTGGGATAGGAGCGATTCCCTCCAGAACCCCTACTGCATCGGGAACTTCGAGATCGAAAGTGTAGACTCGATTAAATGATCGGCCGTTACCCTCACTTATCACCACTCCTGGGTGAAAAACCATACGGGGAATATGTGGACAAGGTAAGAAAAATATTAGCATTTATTTGGAGGATATTGGGGAAATCTGATGAAAATGTTTAACGATCATTGTTATCTTTCGCTCGTTAGGCCTCCTTTGGAATATGCTGCTAGTACATATGTGGTTTCATCACGAAGTTGGATTGATTGCCAAATTAGATCATGTGCAGCGTAGAGGAGCTAGATTTGTAAAACGCTGTTATGATAAATGTAATAGCATATCCAAAATAAGAGGCGTGTTCATAAAGTAAGGCCTGTTTGGTCACAGGAAAAAAATATACTCATATGAAACACATTTTATTGGCACTTTTAGTTAGCTACAAACCTACTTCACTTATCTACATAATCGCCGTTCACTTCTAAGCATTTTTCGTACCGCTGCACCAGCTTCTTTAACCCCTCTGCATAGAAACTCGCCGCCCAGGGTTGAACCAATCGACAACGCCATTCTTGAGTTCCTCTTCGGTTTCGAAACGTTGTCCACCGAACCAGTTTCAAGTGCAAGAAGAGGAAGTAGTCGCTGGGTGTAAGGTCAGGACTGTACGGTGGGTGGTTTAAAGAGTTCCCAACGACCCAAATACTCTCGTCCACTGGACATTCTTTGCTCTTTGTGGTGGTCGGTGAGCATTTTCGGTACCCACCTTGCACCCAATGTGTGGTATCCGAGGTTTTCCGTAACAATATTGTAGACAGTAGTGCGTCCAAATTGAGGAAATTGTTCAGCCAGGCCATTAATTGTCAATCGACGATCACATCGCAGTTTTTGTTCCACTTGCGAAACAATTTCATCGGTCAGAATACTGGGCCTACCACTTCGCTCTTCGTCATGGACATTTGTTCGTCCATTTTTAAAATCACAGCACCATTGTCTAACCTTTCCTTCACCCATAACTGTAGGTTTATAAACTAGGCATAATTCCCGATGAATTTCAGCAGCCGACAATCCTTTTGCATACAAGAATCGTATGACGGAACGCACTTCACAGCTGGCGGGATCAACGATTGTCGCGGACATTGTTGTTTGCATGCACGGACAAGCAAATGACTTCTGAAACAAAACAAATGCTGCTATAGCTTCTCAATGAATCAGTAGATGGCGCGGCAGGAGCAAAACTGTGTTCTGAAGCGCCAATATTTAAATATAAGCAAACGGTACTTACTTTAAGAATACGCCTCGTATTAGAGCAGCTAGGCTGGGAATCGCTCACGGAGCGAAGTTTAGATTACAGATTAAATCTCTTTCATTTAATTGGAAGGATTTCTCTCTTACAATGATGTTGAAAATGTATTATTACCCACATCGTAACACGGTAGGAGAGATCTTGTCAATAAAATTAGAGAGGTTAAGTGCAGAATGGATTGATACAAGATGTCATTTTTTCCACGAACGATACGGGATCCGAATACTTTGTCCAAACGCGCTAGGGGAAAATTATTTTGTGACCAAAATTAGTCTGGTGCGCCATCTTTCCCTGACGCACACCCTGGCGGTAGCTTGCATGGTGCCATATGCTTATAATGGTAGTGAAAATAATTATAATGATAAAGTATGTTTGTTACATTATACTTAGTGCAATTATGTAAAAGGATTGCATTGCTCGTCTCAAGTTCTTTTCGGGTAATGGAGACGGTACTTTTTAGTCGCGTAACAGTGAGAATATAAAGAGTTTAGAAACTTAAAAAGTGAAGGAATTTCCATTCTATTTTCTATTATTGCGGAGGATCATTGGTCTCAAGGGGCACTACAGGCTGATGCTGTAGTTCCGAAATCCTAGAAAACGCCCAATTGTCTGTGCGAAGCAATAAAAATACCATGATTCTTGTTTTGATTTAGTTGGTCAGTATAATTATTTTTTACACCGGGGTATGGGCAAATAACTTTCAAACTAGCTTATAAATTTAAACCCTAAAAGTAACATTTTTGTATATTATGCGAAAATAAATAACAGCGGCAATTACAAGTATTGTATTTATCAAAACATGACGGACATGCACTCGTCTTGCCACAGTTAAACATGTAGTAACTTGGAAAGGAGTTACGAAATCGGATAACACAGCAATTCAAAGATGTCCGGTTTTGACATCGATAGTCTGCTTTATGACTTTCCCATTGCGGGTAGCCGCCGTTCACATGATTGTTTTCGGATGACCGATATTGATACCCGAGAGTCCCGGGTTAACATCCGAGTGATACCTCTGGCAAACCTCTGCTGAATCACCTCTCTCTGTGATTTCATGGGTTCCGTAATTTTCTGGGAAACCGTTGGCAACACGGGAACAAGAACTGGTTCCATTACTCTGAATGTGTGAATTTCACATACGTTGTTTAGTCACAAATTTAGTACACATTTGGCCTCTCTCATCGCCTAAGCAACCGGCGTTCGGGCTGAAAAATGTTGTTTGGCAAATGTTCTCACTCCGCGGCATGAGTCAGAGTTCGCACATGGAATGCCTTTTAAGATTGAATTATGCGAGTCTGAGCAGAGCTTGTCGTGAATTACACGTAGCTTGCGGATAGCACGAGAAAAATATTCCATGGAATTATCAGAATCAGTTACAAAGCATCACACATTATATATATTTTTTTATGTAATATATACATATATATAACATTTGGACGGCACAATAGTACACAGAATAAAGTAGATAACACGTAAAAGAATGCGTCTGACCTGAAGAAGACCTCGGAGTAGGCCGAAAGCTCCAACAATCTACAATGTGAGTGTTCTTTTACGTATCATCTATTTTATTCTGTTTTCAATTGTGCCGTCCAAATGTTATATTGCTCTCGTGAGTACTTCCACATCATCGATGTGTATATATATATAAAAAACCATAAACACAGTAATCAACCCGAAGGTCGGTTTAGTAGGTGATGGTAGAGCTCACCCATGTACCAAGCCCGACGGCGTGTGAGTATTCACACATCAGGGTAGGGGGGCCAGTTCCTTTCCCTGTGCCGGTTATGGTTTCCCAGGACGACCTGGTACCCGAAAAATCAACTAGCTTGGGTGGAGCTGCAGGTGCCCAGAGTGCCTTGCCCGGGAATCGAACCCGGGACCCTCCGGTCAGTAGTCCAACCCTCTACCCCCTAGACCACCGCGACCCGTATATATATATATATATATATATATATATATATATATATATATATATATATATATATATATATATGTGTGTGTGTGTGTGTGTGTGGTGTTTGTTGTCTTAGTGTTTGTGCGTCGCCGGAGAGCGTCATTTCCAAGATTATTTATATATATATATATATATATAAATTGAAAATGACGCACTCCGGCGACGCACAAACACTAGGTTCTAGGTTAGATTCTGATGACGACGGCCGTGCCGTCGAAACGTAAATATCTACTGTAAGTGTCCTTCTTTTATGTTTCTGTGTTTAATATTTATTAACCTAGTGTTTATATATATATACACACACACACACACATATATATATATATATATATATATTAGGTAATCTACCGGTTAAGGTAGGTTTTCAGATGGACATAAATATCAAATAAATATTTTGTGACTCCTAAGAAAACCTACTCAGCATCAGGTCCCTCTTCATCTCTGTGTACTTCTTTCCTCCCTTCATCCCGTCCAACATCCCTATCCTGTTCCTGCCCTTTCCTCGCTTGCCCAACACTCTCCCCTCTATTACCTTCTTCAACATTCCACTACCGCTCAATACGCCTTTCATCGATTTTTCCTGCCTCCATTGGATTTCTCTCAACAAACCCCTCTCCTTACCCACCATCTCCAGTACTTCCTCATTTGTTTTCCTTTCGGTCCATTTCACCTTCTTCTCCACACCCACATTTCAAAAGCCTCCAATCTACGTCTATCCTCCTGCTTCAGCGACCACGTTTCCGCGCCGTACATAGCTACGCTCCACATGAGAGTTTTTACGAGTCTTGTCTTAACATCCCTACCCAACGTCCCCGTCATCAACTCCCTCCTCCTTGAGAAAGCCTCCTTGCCTAGCGCAATTCTTGAATGGGAAAAACTGGAATTAGGAATGAAAGTCGGAGGGGAATTCGTAAAATCGGTTAGGTTTGCTGATGACCAAGCATTAGTTGCTCAGTCAGCCAAGGGGTTGCAGGCATTGCTGAGTGAATTGGAGGTTCAGTGCGATAAATATGGGATGAGAATCAATATTAATAAAACAAAGGTTATGCGATTTTCCATAAAGAAAACGGCTAAGCTAAAAATTAAAATAGGCGGGGAAAAAATAGAGCAGGTAGAACAGTTTACATATCTCGGAAGTGTTTTGCACCAATACGGTCAAAATGTTAGGGACGTAAGGGGAAGAATTGCGCTAGGCAAGGAGGCTTTCTCAAGGAGGAGGGTGTTGATGACGGGGACGTTGAGTAGGGATGTTAAGGCAAGATTCGTAAAAACTCTGATATGGAGCGTAGCTATGTACGGCGCGGAAGCGTGGTCACTGAAGCAGGAGGATAGACGTAGATTGGAGGCTTTTGAAATGTGGGTGTGGAGAAGAATGGAGAAGGTGAAATGGACCGAAAGGAAAACAAATGAGGAAGTACTGGAGATGGTGGGTGAGGAGAGGGGTTTGTTGAGAGAAATCCTATGGAGGCAGGAAAAATGGATGAAAGGCGTATTGAGAGGTAGTGGAATGTTGAAGAAGGTAATAGAGGGGCGAATGTTGGGCAAGCGAGGAAAGGGCAGGAACAGGATAGGGATGTTGGACGGGATGAAGGGAGAAAAGAAGTACACAGAGATGAGGAGGGACCTGATGTAGTTTAGGTTGCAGGATTGGGTTTTGTTTGGAGTTACAAAATATTTATTTGATAGTTGTGTCCATCCAAAAACCTACCTTAACCGGTAGATTACCTGATAATAATAAAAAATATTTTTATGTACATATTTCCATGTGAATGAATATTTGTTCGCCGTATGGCGGGATTTCGTGTTTGAATGGAAATACTTTGTATTATATATTCGTTTATGTATATAATTTATTTATTTTCATGCCGTCCGCTTATCTTTTTATCTAACTTTCTCCTCTCTGTTTATCTAACATTCTCCTGTTTTCACCAACCTCCTGCCAGAATCTCCTCCACCAACTTCTGTCTTCTTTGACATTTGCCTTTCATCTTCCCCTCTTCTCCCGCTGTGGTAAGTTTTCTGCCATCAGCCTTTCTCTTTTTCTAACTCGTTTTCTCAATTTTTCCATGCCCACAAATCGAAAACCTTTAATCTAGGACCTTCGTCTTGCCTTAAAGGACAGGTTTCGGATCCATACAGTTGAGATACAGATTCACGCTCCATGTTGACGGATTTAGCTATCATTTCCTTACGTCTTTAATCATTACGATTGGCTATTAATATGCGGCATTAGCTGCTGAAATAAATTAAAACACATAATAATGACGTAGATGCAAGAATGGCAAGACTGCGGGGAACCTTGGAGCATGCATGATAAATGCTCCTTACATTGTCCCCTCCTTAAGGTGATGGTAGTAGGTAAAAATTCTGCTTAAATTTATACGTAAATTAAACGCAGCATCACGAAGTAACTACAGCTCTCTATAAAAATGTATTCGTTCTTATATATTTCCCCAGATCCAATTAAATAAGAGCAACCAACCCTTCAGGAGGTTTTGAATCCATTTGGAGTGGAACCTGTTCAGCAAGTTATATTCTCTTTAAAATCCGTTTTTCGTTTGAGATATAATCAGGAATACAAAATAGTCTGAAGCAAGAATCCAATACAACGAAGGAAGCGTGGTGGAAAGAGCTGTGTGATACAGAGGAGAAATTTCCAAGACGGAAATGCGGATGCGCTATACAATGGGGTGAGAAAATTAACAGGAGATTAAAGAGGAAAAACCATGCCAACGAAAAAAGATAAGATGGAAAATGTATTAATGGAACCGTAGGATATTCATGTGAGAGGAAATAATGCGTGGACAATTTTATGACAAAGCCAGTTAGCGTCGATGTTGAAAGAAAATGTGACATGGAAGAAGATAGCTTAGGTTTCAGAGTCATGGGTAATGAAATCATACCGAGCTATGCATAAGGGATACAAAGCTATTTAATTGGAATAGATTACGTGGGCCGTTCAATAAGCACTTAGTAAAAACAATTAATTATTTTGTGTAGATTGTTTTGTATTTTCCGACATCTCTTTTTAGCTCGATACACTTTTCAACCATGCCGATGCGCAATGACGACGCAAAACACTCTCCATTTATCGTTTGTCCATTTTGCAAGTATCGACGAAGATGATTCCGCGTGCATCCCAAAAACCGTGGCCATCACCTTGTCGTCGGCCGATTTCATCGTCTTCGCCTTTTTCGGAGCCGGATCGCCTTCAGAAACCCACTGTTTGGGATGATCCTTTGTCCCTGGAGTGGAGTTAGAGTGTTGGTGTCCATGTTTCGTCCAAAGTTATTTATTGACGTAGAAACCCATCCGTACTACGATAGAAAAGCGCCAAACCAGCTTGAACGACCCACATATATTTTCGTAGAATTAAACAAGATCGAAAACTAAATGTATGAAAATTTTGAAGTACATCGTCCTGAGTGGGTCCGTGGTTTTAAATCGGTGGTGTTCGGATCCTCAAGACGGCCGATTTTTGTCAGCAGTATTCCTTTCCTAGTTGAGGTGCTTTGTGGAGAGCACGTAAACCGTCCGTCGGATGGAACTTTGAATAGTGGACCCCTTGGTGCCTTTCGTTAATAGAGTAGGCTAAAGCCGACGCCGGGTTTCTCTCCACCCTTCCTCCTTTCCCATCCATCCCTGATGGTGCAAATAGCCGTTGGTCACATCCCATAAATCTACTACTACTAGGAGTGAAATCATCATATATATAATGGGACCTAAGTGGAAATTAAAAATATTTATGGGGTAAAAATAGCCTATTGAATTCGCCTGGTTAGGTATTTAAACGGTGAGTTGTCAGGTTTCATTAAGTGTGATCCTGTAACGCCATGCGAGCAATGCTGGACCATAAATTTGATTTCACCAAGATAATGCTAACAATCGTCAAAAGACTGTGATAAAAAGGAGCAAGACCAGTGTAGAACGTCAACTGTTGTTTTATTATCTAGTCAAGGATCAGTCCAGGCTTACGAAGGAGACGCGTGGCGCCGTAGTAACAGTGCGTTAGTTAGAGGTAAGAAACGCACGCGGGAAGACGGCGTTTGCTTTCAGCCCCTTGAGTCGACATTCGGCACATAGTACAAACCGCTCCACAGTTGTCAGCACGGAGGTTGGATTGATAATTAAGGGTTGAGCTCACCCAGTACTAGGCCCGGCGGCGTGTGGAATTCACACATCAGAGTAGGGGGGGGGGGGCAGCTCCTTTCCCTGCGCCGCGTATGATTTCCCAGGAAGATCTGGTACCCGAAAAAATTACGCTGAGAAATACGTAGGCTTGTTATTCGAAGTTGCTGCCTAATCAGACTGTACAAATGAGGGTCATAGATGGGAAATCGTGATGGGCAGTGCTGTGGAGGGTAGTAAAATAGGTTAATATATTAGGTCATGGATAATGAGCTAAAGTTGTGCATCATGTTCCTTTATTGATTTTTATTTTGAACGCCTGAAGACTTGGTAGGGGCTGCAGCAAAGAATGAAAGAAGGCAATCGGAAATCCGATCGTCGGTTAAGATTGCGAATGGTCATTACTTCACTAAACGCCAAGACGGGCATGGGATTGTAGTACTGGTCGATCGCATTAGGGCATAAAATTTGCGAAGACTTTTGAAGAAGAAGAATATTGAATGTAATAAAGACAGCCCATAGGAAGATTCAATTAGTGAATTTCTCAAGAAATATAAAACCTAGTTAAACGTCTTAGGAGATAGATAGATAGTCGTATTTATTTTGTAGCGAGATAGAGTCTCTCCTACCACATGACCCCTCGTCACACATTTATAATATTGCACTTACTTAAATAAATTTCATAAATTATTCATAAATAGCAAACAATTAATGCATGCAATATTTTAGGACCAGCATCCAGCAACACAATACATTAGTTCCCTAGTTCAATTACTAGCTATAACACAATATATACAACATACACGCATGCAATACATTGACATATCATGCATACAAATACCAATACATGCAAACAATACTTGTAAAACAATATTCCTGGTTATATTTACGAACGCCAATGCACTATGATGCTCCTGTGAAAGAAAAAGGAAAGGTCTCCAATTCTGTTTACAGCTAGATTTTTACTGGTTGGTTTGATGGGAAATTAGTAATTTATGTAGTTTGATATTTAGTTTATGTATTCTGTCTAGGCTGTTGAAGTCATTGGCAAAATAGAGAGGGGTTTTATAATTTAGCATTGGATACAGCCCTTTGAGTTTGCTGCGAGATTTAATAAATTGCCAGTTTTGTTTGTAAAAATATTCTGTAATGTGATCGGAAAATTTCCAATTGTAAATGAAGCGTGCGCATAAGTTGAATGCCCTTTGCAATTTTACCGACAGCTCATTTGAAATGAGTGGTAACTTATTTAGGCAATACGAGTATACTGGTGTGAAATGGGAAATCAAGAGTTAGGATGTTAGAGACTGCTACGCACAATAATTTAAGGATAGGGGTAATCTGAAGAAAGTGATAATAGGATGACGTTTGGGTGAAAGGGAAGGGGGAGGTGGAAAATGGGAATTTTACCGGGTTGCACGGAGGTAAAAAGTGTGGTGACCAGAGTAAGGAAAGAATCTTGCGTTAAAGCTGTTAATTTCGTTGGGAATTGTTTCGTGGGTCCACGGCTGTGTGTGTTATTTCTTTTCGGGACCGTCAAAACTTACGTGCCTATGAGACATTGGCTACTTGTAATTGGTTGTCATGGATACAGTGGGTTTAAGTAGTTCCTTGTTTTTTCCGTTTTCTCTCCATCGAGAAATTCTACGTGTGATGTGGAGAAAATGAATTTTCAAGTGCGGAAGTCTTTGTGTTATTTTTTATTGAAGAATCGTGGTTTGATGTGGTTCGCCATGAAGTTGAGTTGAAAACATTTCATCGTGATCTTTAATACGAACTAAAAAGGGGAATTGGGTGGGGAGGGATCATCGAGGCTGCTCTCCCCCCCTTGGGAACTCACCCCTCTCTCTGGTTCGGGTGTTGCAATTCCGGTCGAAGGCCGATGACTGGCAGCTGCTCGCCACTATCGAATGCCGGGCAGGTGTGACTGCGGCCCCACGTGCTCAAGGGCCAGCCGGCGTGCTGCGGGGTGACCTCCAGTCTCACCCGCGGCATCCGGCGATGGTTGGCGTTTCTGAAGTTACAAGTTGAGCGTTTGCTATGCTCTCATGTCCTGGAGTAGATAATTACGACTTCTGGAAGGCTTTTCATCCTTCTGGCGAAGTTTTTTTTATCTTGTTGCAGTGAAGAAGGTATTGACTTTAGTTTAGTTATTTCTAAATATTTTTATAATGAATAAGCTCGGTATCCATAAGAACGGCACTTAGGTTTCTATACGCAGGAGCAGCAGCATGAAAATTTAGTTTAACCATATGAGACTCTGCCGCTGTAACTTCATGGTTTATAGAAAATGTATTTAAAGTGACGAGGACGGGGACTTCGTGATGCGGTCATCGGTTATGTGTACTCTACGATCCCTTGGTCCATTCCACTTTCGTTCTCATGTATTTTTAAAACTTGCCCACAGTATACACAGAAGGCGTCCCTAATTGGTGCTTGTAATCTATTTGTCCTTCATGTCATATTATTGTATTCATGGACGAGCTTTCTCCACAGCGTCAAAATTAGCATTCGCCTTCCTGTCTTGCTTTTGTTTTTGAAAATTTTCATGTTCTGTTGCAGTAGTGATAGTGCT
The DNA here is from genome assembly GCA_037158775.1 of Hetaerina titia. Taxonomy (NCBI): domain Eukaryota; kingdom Metazoa; phylum Arthropoda; class Insecta; order Odonata; family Calopterygidae; genus Hetaerina; species Hetaerina titia. The sequence goes on from JAVFHJ010000022.1 coordinate 41,962, forward strand.
TGCCATAGCAAAGATGATGATTATTTGCAAATCTTTTTATGGATCAGAATGCAGGAAGGTATGAAATAATTTCCGGATCATCCATTGTGATCGGAAGGTATATCGGTTGAAAGAGGCCAATCGCCGATTTTATTCGATAGGAAATTAAAATTCATGGGATCCTTCGGGTCATTCTTGGGTTCCTTCGGCCTATTAAGTATCTACTGATGAAATATTGCTCTATTTAGTCTAAGAAAACATAGCGAACATTTAATCTGCTCTGGGATTGAAACAATCGCTTCGAAATTTTACGTTTTTGTACTCAAGACGCGATCTGTGGACGTGCTCGGCAGTTTTTTCCTAGTGTGAACATTCCGTGTTGAATTCTGAAATGCCGTGAGGTCGAGAGTCCTTTGATGGACGAGCAGGTTAACATTTTAAATGACGAGTAATTGCGTTTCTAGTTGAAAATGCGTGATTTTCATCCAAAGTGGCTCAACGAAAACCTTATTGTCCTTCATGGTTTCTTCTACTTCTTTGACGGTGTTTGCCCCGTGGTATTCCTCTCCTGGACTCCTGTTCGAACATCGAGACAACATCTATCTCTTTGGAGTTCCGTGGTCGTGAGACGCCCTCCACGGATGACATCAGTTTTTCTGACGTCCGCCGTGTCTCCATTGTTCCAGGGGCCCATCCCCTTCACGTCCAAATGACGTCAAGCTGGTCTCTTAATTCCTCCTCTTAATAACCATGAAAAAAGTCCGTGCGTTGGCATGATGGCTGGAATTCGCAGGAGTCTGTCCGGGTGCGTCATGGCACCGCCAGTGTCGCCCGCTCCGAAAGACAAATCTGATGAAATATTCTGAAAGTGCGAAATTTGAGGAGCAGGGTGGAAACATTGGACACTCTTTGAGAAGAATCGATCGCATCTAATTCGGATTTTTTGAATCATTATTCTCTTAATAACACCCTGCTGTGATTGAGGCTACTGCTTTCCATTCAGTATGTGCTTCGTTTCGTCCAGATATTGTTAGAATCAATCTCTTATGTGGGCCTAGCAATAATCTAATTGTACTTTTCCATCTATACATTGTAATTTTGCTGAAATTCATCTGTAATACTCACGGTACGCTTATTGTTGGTATAATCTCTTCCAATAAATTACTTTTAATCAATCTCATATCTTTATGTGCGTATTACATTTAACCCGGTCGTTTCTTTTGTCTTTCATCACCATACCACAATCTGAATCGGATTAATGCTTCCGATCTCTTGTGCCCAAGCCCTTGCGTTCAAATGGAGTTAGTCGTGCAGATCTGGGTCAGTCAGAAATGTCCGGCGTGATGAAAGAAGACACTATGCTTTTCCGCATAAGAGTATTTTTATTACGACCCTGGTTTTCTTACAGCGTAATATCTGTAGATGTTGGCCTATAAGGACGAAACTTAGGTCATCTGAAGATGTTACGCTTTAACGAAACCTTGATTGTAATAAAAATACTCTCTGGAAAAGTAGTGTCTTCTTTACTCAGGAAGGATTTCCACAGGTTACGTCAGAAACTGTTTTATTCAAAAATGTCTGGCAGTTTAATTGGGAAATTTGTGTAAAATTAATAGTTAGCAACGATGGCTGCATTAGCAAGCCTAGTTCTTACCGCTCAGTGTTTGGTCACAAATCGTGACATTTCTGTTGAACGTTTTGGAAAATACGTATAGTACTCCGACTATTAGAAACAGAGAGAATCTCCCCAGTCTGAAGCGAACATTGCACCAAACTTTGTTGTTCGATATTATATTTTGATATTTTAGTACCCTGCAACCCTAGGGTGCCTAGCAGGGGGTGAACACACACCATACTAATTTTGACCCGAATATTTTTACCCCAACCGCGCACGGACAATGTTATTCTGGTCCCCTATCTTTCGTGGAAAAATGACGTCTTAAATCTATCTGCTCCACACTTAATCTCTCTCTAATTTTACTATCATGATCTCTCCTACCGTAGTACGATGGGGGTAATTATACATTTTCAACATCACTGCTAAAGAGACATCCTTCCAATGTATGCGAGAGATTCAATCTGTAATTTAACCTTCGCTCCGTTAGTGAGTCCCAGCTTAGCTCCTCTAATATTCTGGATACGCTACTCAATTTATCGTTACAACGTTTTACAAATCCGGCTCCTCTACGTGATCTATTTTGGTAATCAATCCAACTTCATTAGGATCCCATATACTAGCAACATATTCCAAATGAGACCTAACGAGCGAAAGATAATATTGTTCTTTAAACCTTCTTATCACATTTCCCCAATGCTCTACGAATAAATCTAATATTTTTGTTAGCTTATCCACGTATTCCCCGTAGTATGTGTTTCACTCAGGAGAGGTCGTGAGTGAGGGTTAACGCCCAAGTAGCATTTAATCGAGCCCTATGCATTCCATTTCGGTGTTCCCAAAGCAGTGGGCGTTCGGGGGGGTAATGGGGCTCTTATTCCAAAAATTCATCACCGCGTACTTCCAATTGCCAAGTGTCACACCAGCATTGTATAGCATTAAGGTCATATGGTATTACCGAGCACTTTGTGACTACTTCTTCGGTTGATTTTGCACAATATTGTGCATGATCATGGAAGGAAGGGAGGCTTTATTCCATCGAAATGTTCCGCGTTCATTCTTTAGTGCGTGGAAGAAGAGTTCCCTCCGGATTAGAGGCCCTCCTCCTCTTTTCCAGCTCCTCCCTGGGAGGCGGTTGCTTCGCTTTATTCCATCGTCCCCCAATCGAGCCGAGGCTGGAGAGAGAGAGGGGATGAGGCGGCCGTCTCCCCCACCCCCCCTCCCCCGCTCCCCCCCATGGTGAAAGTTGGCCATGGCCCGCCGCCACTCTTTCCGACTTTTTCTCATCTTTATTCATTCTGGTCAATGAGGATTTCCAAAGGGTACGATAAAAGTGAAATTTCCCGAAAAGGATTATGGAAATAAAAAATATATATTGAAATTCCCGCAAAAGCGAGCCGATCTCGTTTCAATGGAGCACTTTGTTTCCAAAGGGTGCACCCGCGATTAGCCTTGTGAACTTCTGCAAAGGCATTCGGTGGAAAATGTGCCTCCTTTTAAAGACCTCGCCCGAAAAATTATGTGCCGAGAGCAATAGTTAATATTTTGCACACTTGTTTAAATGCTTGCCTTAAAAGTTTAATTTTCTGTTCAAAAGTGTTGCCTAAATAACGATAATAATAGTTTTGTTACGGTTAATAACGGTAATATCGGCAATGTTAAAAGTCTCAGGAGTAGAACAGGATGTGTGGGTGTGACAAGCAACATAGTGTGCAAAGATAAGGTTGTATGTTATGTAATTGGGTTGAAAACTTTGCATTTGCCAAAATTAAGGCTTTTTTGCTCTACTTATCCCTGGGAGGGAATGGCGGGAACGGCATTTATGTTCGTCATGGATTATCAGTCAGCATAAACATACAGGGTTCGTCCGGAAAATAAGTGTACTGAGCTCTGAGGAAAAAAAATTATTACACTTGTACATATCTTAAGCTAATATTCCTCAAAATAGGACCCTTGTGAGTCGATACACTTGTTCCAGCGGCGTTCCCATTCCTGGAACGCTCCCGCGAAGGCATCATCGGGAACCTCTCGAAGACACGTCGTCACGGCCTCTTTGACGGCGTCCAAAGTCCCGTATCGCGTTCCTTTCAAACTCCTCTTTATCTTCGGGAACAGAAAGAAGTCCGGTGGTGCCAAGCCCGGGCTGTAGGGGGGGGGGGGTGCGGCAGCGTTGCCACGCCGTGCTTGGCCAAGAAGTCCGACACGACAAGCGCGGTGTGAGACGGCGCATTGCCGTGATGCAGCCGCCAGATGTTTTTGATCGCTGGCCGGACGCGGGCGACTCGTTTTCGAAGCCTGTCGAGCACTTGGAAGTAAAATGCAGCATTTACAGTTTGTCGTTCAGGTACAAATTCGTAGTGGACGACTCCCCTTTTGTCAAAAAAGACAATGAGCATCGCCTTGATCCGAGATTTGCTCATGCGAGCTTTCTTTTGACGGGGTGATGATGGGGTGTGCCACTCCGCACTTTCTCTTCGACTCCGGGTCGTACTCAAAGACCCACGTCTCGTCACCCGAAACAACGTTCTCTAAAAAATGTGGATCATTTTTGCAGTGATCCGCAAGCTGTGTCGCGATTTTCAAACGATTTAGTCTTTGATCATCACTGAGCGCTTTCGGCCAACTTTGTACAAATTTTTCGCATCTGTAATTGGTCCCTAATAATCTCGTGCACTATTGTTTTTGGCACATTACACTGCTCTGCTATCATCCGAACACTAAGACGACGATCAGAGTTCAGTACATCGCGAACTTTTCGCACATTTTCGTCGGTGAGTGTCGTTGATGGGCGTCCAGGCCGTGGTTCGTCGTCGACCTCTTCTCTGCCCTCCACGAACATCTTGTGCCTCCGAAAGATCATGTTTCTGGACATGGCTGACTCCCCGTAAGCCTGGTTAATCATACCGACAGTTTTGGTAGACGATTTCCCAAGCTTTACCGCAAATTTGATGGAATAACGCTGCTCCAAAAACTTCGGCATCGCGTTCCGTGACGTGGGTCGAGCGTGGAGGTTCGCGTTAACAGAGATCCTCACTACACCACAGCTCAGAGCCGACTGCCTTTTTCAGCGTCGCTTGCCAACATACCCCCCTCCAATCGCAGCCCGTCAGAGCGGTGCTGGGCGCGCCTGGAGCGGCGGGAAAAAATCAGTACACTTATTTTCCGGACGAACCCTGTATATGGTTTGCTAAAATGTATCGGGAAAAGTTTCGGAAAAATGTATTATAACCCCCGTCGTACTACGGTAGTTGAGAGATCATGAAAATAAAATTCGAAAGATTAAGTGTACAACAGATAGATTTAGGATGTCATTTTTTCAATGAAAAACAAGGGAGCGGAACAACATTGTCCGACCGCGGTAGGGGTAAATATATTCGGTTCGCAATAGGTCTGGTATGTGTTCGTCCCCTGCTACACTCCCTAGCGGTGTATCCAAAAAAATAATAAAATACTAATTTTCGTTTCACTTAACGGTTTTTTTAGTTGTCTTTCTCGCAAAAAATTCAGCGTTTTTCGGCATCGGCGGAGTTGTTGAAACTTGGTTCCCCTCACAATGTGAATTTAGTCGGGAGCCCAAGTTGATATTTTTATAATATCGACATTTTGCCCGCATTTAGTGCGGGGGTTGTAAAAAATGAGGCGGCCGTGAAGGAATGGGGAGGGAGAGAGAGAGTGTTTGGTGATCGTTTCTTGGGAGAAGCGCCAAGTTGGAATATAATGCATTGCACGAGAGGCAGGGGCCCGGAGTGGCGGCGTGCAATCCGCGCGACTGAATTTATGGATGTCTCGGGAAGGCGACTCGGGCCGGCCGAGTAAAAGGCGGCAAGCAACGAAGGGTCGGCGGCCCTCCCCCCCCTCTCTCTCTCACTGGAATATGCTCCTGAATGCGAGGAATTTAGTGGATCTTTTCCTTCGGGTTTTGACGAAGAAAAGGGCGAATTTTTCCATATTTCTTCGAAGTCTTCCAATAGGTTTTGCATTTTCAAAGTTATCATTTTGATGCTTGGGTGGGGGGAGGGGTAATATTTACTGCAGTCTCGGAATAAGCATTTGCCTGCTCAATGCAACTTTTAATTTCAGAGTGTAAAAATCATTCGCAAATGATTTTTACACTCTGAATTTGTTGCATTCATATGCATCTTAGCGGATGGCTCCGTTAAGAGTTACTGTTGCGGAATCTCCCGCAGTTTCTTGGTACTTAAGCATTTGCCTATGAAAAATAGTTAAAGGAGAAAGCTGTTTCACCTGGTGATCAGAAGGGCTATTTTTGTTCTCCTGAGGTTGACCTCATCTCTGAAGGTAACGCTATTTTTGTTACCTCAGAAAAAATAAATTGTCCCCTCTCCCCAGTTGAACTACCGATAGGAAAACATCATAGGGCGCTTCGGGCTCCGGGACATACTAAAAAGAACACCCATTCAGAGCATCGGAAAGTGGTTATAAAATAATAAAAATTTTCTTTCACAGCAAAGGAGGGAAGATTGGAATCCTCCTATGAATTTTCACCGTCTTACCGAGTTATTTAAAGTAATATATTATTATTAGGTAATCTACCGGTTAAGGTAGGTTTTTGGATGGACACAACTATCAAGTAAACATTTTGTGACTCCCCATCTATCAAAATAATCTATATCAGGTCCCTTTTCATCTCGGTGTACTTCTTTCCTCCCTTCATCCCGTCCAACATCCCTATCCTGTTCCTACCCTTACCTCGCTTTCCCAACATTCTCCCCTCTATTACCCTCTTCAACATTCCACTACCGCTCAATACGCCTTTCATCCATTTTTCCTGCCTCCATAGGATTTCTCTCAACAGACCCCTCTCCTCACCCACCATCTCTAGTACTTCCTCATTTGTTTTCCTTTCGGTCCATTTCACCTTCTCCATTCTTCTCCACAAACACATTTCAAAAGCCTCCAATCTACGTCTATCCTCTTGCTTCAGCGACCACGTTTCCGCGCCGTACATAGCTACGCTCCATATCAGAGTTTTTACGAGTCTTGTCTTAACATCCCTACTCAACGTCCCCGTCATCAACTCCCTCCTCCTTGAGAAAGCCTCCTTGCCTAGCGCAATTCTTCTCCTTACGTCCCTACCACTTTGACCGTATTGGTCCAAAACACTTCCGAGATATGTAAACTGTTCTACCTGCTCTATTTTTTCCCCGCCTATTTTAATATTTAGCTTAGCCTTTTTCTTTCTGGAAAATCGCATAACCTTTGTTTTATTAATATTGATTCTCATCCCATATTTATCGCACTGAACCTCCAATTCACTCAACAATGCTTGCAACCCCTTGGCTGACTGAGCAACTAATGCTTGGACATCAGCAAACCTAACCGATTTTACGAATTCCCCTCCGACTTTCATTCCTACCTCCAGCTCTTCCCATGCCTCTTTAATCATTTCCTCCACATATACGTTGAACAGCACCGGTGATAATGGGCAACCCTGCCTTACACCTCTTCCTAACACTGCCCATCCGGACTCTCCGTTCCGCACTCGCACCTGAGCAGTCTGAGACATGTACAGGTTGCGAATCAGTCTCCTGTCATCCAATCCATTCCTATATTCTGCAGTACACGCATTAATTTTTTCCAATTCACTCTATCAAACGCTTTTTCGAAATCTACAAAACAGGCAAAAACGTCCAATATATATTTAACAATAAACTAAACAGCGTTGTCTGCGTGTTTCGTAAACATCCTGCATTTCGTATCGGCAGACTCAGTCGTAACCCTTTGTGTTTCCGGGGGAGCATAAATTAATGGACTTGAGCTACGGCCCCGTACGATTCCGGTAAATTTCTGCTCCTTGCGTGGATTGTAAAGCCAGGGTTTTGGTGGCTGGAAGTTCTTAATTTCCCTCGGACGATTCACTTCGTGTGTGAGCTGGGAGTGGGCATGGGAAACGATTTAATTTTGAAAGCTCCCGAGGAGTTAACCTTCTGCTGCATACATTACTCGGGGTAAATGAAATTTTTGATCCGCATGCCCCGTTTCCAAGGAGCCCGCATTCCAAGTGCTTCTGGTCCACGCCTTTCAGAATATGTATTTCATGACGCCCGGCATAACTTTTTTTTTGGTTATTCCAAGTACAATATATGTAGCGGTATTGAGTGTTACGCAAAATGGTTTTCATTCGTAATAGGTCCATGTCACAAACAACATTACCCAACCACAGTTCTCTACCCGAGGGTCGGCTTTTTATTTAGCAAGACTGGCATGGTAATAAACGCTTCGACGGGTGAAAGGGGCACTTCCTTTCTCTGTGACACCTGCAAGGTTTCCCCAGAAAGTTCTGGGGTCCTTTTCAATATGCCATTTAAGAAACTTACTAACTTTTCGACAACATGGCTATAACTGGTATCCTCGACTGCAAATTGTAGTGAAGTTACGAAGATTCATTCGTAAATGTAATGTTGGTACCGGTATTTGGGGTTTATTTGAAATCGACAGGAAAAATTCTTAATAAGGAAACAAAAAAACCTCAGCTCCGGAGAAGAAAGACATTTTTGCGACCGGTTAATGCCCACCAAAATCCTCTAACCAATCGTCCCTCGCCATCCCTCACTCGCAAAATGGAGATCTTGCGGCCCCGGTGGCGGCGACGTAACGTCCTCGCCTGCCAATTCAAGGACGCGGGATCGATTCCCGCCAGGGTGGGATTTTTTCCACCTAGGGCTGGGGTGTTAGTGTTGTTGTTACTGTTGTGTTGTCATTGTCGTCCGGTGTAGAAGTGCTGTTTTCGGACCAAGACGAATAAATATTATTTCGATCGGTCTTTACGAATAATACCTCCACTGTTCTTGCAATCTAATTCAATCCAATCAATTCAGATCAATGCATTCTTAGGTCTCACCCAACTTTGAACCTCCAATCCTCACGTCAATAAATTAACCCTCTTATCGCTGGGCTTCTCCAGGTCGCTCATCGAATGATATTTGCCAGCTTAATTTGCTTGCAGTCTTTTGTCCATGTACGTCTCTTAGAGTCCTCTTTATTTTTTTCACATCCATGTATGTCCGGAAATATTAGATAGTGAGTTGGATTACGTATACTTTATCTGTTACACTTGAAGAGTGCTCAGAAGTTTAACGTTCATGTCCTCCCTTTCCATTAAAATTCCAAGTACCCATTTTTAGTCCCAAAACATTAAAAGGGAACCGAATGACTTTTTGGGGGATTCTCGACGTTTTTCGAAATTTCGCTAATAGAAAAACCTTGGGGAGTTTTTTATTTTTTTTTAGTTCAGTCGGCGCACTTGGGCATCTATGGAGAATGGATGAGGCCGGAAGATTTTGTTTGGTCAGTTTTAATTCCCTGCGCGCAAAGAATGCGAGGAGTTATTCAGTTGGATTCTGACTACGACCGAGTAAGTGCTGAGGCCCTACTACTACAAAAGACGAACCGAGCATGAAGAGAAGATGATGAGTTGTGATTTATGAACGGCGCGATAAAATAGTGAGCCTGAAGACATCAATGGACCACGTGCAGAATAGAATATGGAATGAGTTGAAGTCGTTTCTTTGTGTTCACTTAATTTCGAGGTCGTTGAAACTTTATATTTTTGGGGGAGTATTCCATGGACGTCTTGATAACGAGATAATGTCCTTTTGCTAAAGCAGAGTGACCTGCAGACGCCGGGTGGAATCCAGGCGAAACTGTCGTCAACTCATGACAACCAACACGGCGAGAACCCGGAAGATGTAGAGATATGCAAATCCAGAACGCCGCGGAAGACTTCGAACCAACACTACAGAAGCAAATCACCGTCCACTCCCCAAGCCGACCTTAGCGAGACATTTTTCGTGACAGCCTAACGCGTAATTAGCAATAAAATGGAATAATAAGTACATACTTGCAACCCATTACATGCTTTAACAATCAGGTCCTTACCCTGGGGAAGGGGAACGTGAGAGGCCACGCAAAGCAAACATTTGCGACTAAGAATAAATTATCGACGGAGCACCACTAGACCGACGCGATAAAGCCTTACGAAAGAAACTTGAAACCTAGAAAAGTGAAACGATTCCTGAAATCGTTGCTGTTTAATAAATTCCGGAAACGTCTTTTCATGCACACCTCAACCATAATTGCGTGTAATGCCGAGGGACCCAATAAAACCCCGCAAAAATCGACAGATTAGACCGCCTTCATAAAAAATAAGAATCCCGAAATTATAATGATCCAGATTTAAATAATCGCTCTTCTCACTATCTTTATAATTTATTAGCAATACATGTGTAATACTCGATACGTCTGATAAAAAGACCTTTAATTAACACCTCCTAGTTTTCAACGATTACGCAATTAAAGGTTAATGTGTCAACCCCCACTGCCACATATTTACGATGCGGCCCTAAAGGATATGACGAATATGTAAATGTAGACAGGTGGCATGCGACAAAAAGTAAGAAATGGGAGTGGAAACAGTGAAATTGTGAAAGCAGGGAAACATGGTTATAGCCCACTTAAATTCAGGGTTATTCCCCTTACTCCATGCAGCCGAAAACAGCCCTTTCTCGGAATAGGCACATTTTAACGGGCGCCTTCCCAGCATTTTATAGGCACTTTCTTTAGAATTCCTTAAGGTTCCTATTCACCCTACATTATACGGCGCCGTGTTTCATCGCTTCGCTTGCCCCCCCGACGCACAGTGGGACCGAATCGACTTAATGGACATCGGGTTATTGATGCCGCTAGTGTTTTGGCTTCCCATCCCGCGGGTACGGGTTCGAATCCCAGTAATTGCATGACTTTTTTTATGGATTTCTAGTTGGGATGCTACGTATCGAGTGTTAATTGAAGTTCGGCGACTGAAGTACGCCGTCGATCGTGTAGGACGAAGAATTGTTATTCCCTCAGGGACTTTCGTTAAGAGTAGGCCGACGCCGGGTTTCTCTCCACCCTTCGTCTATCCCTAAACATCCTGCCTCTAACAAATCAAACATATACAAGGTTATCCCAAAAATAAAGAGAATAAATCTGGGGAAAAAATTATTGCAGATCAAAGTACAAATTGCTACAATTCTTCATCAGAGCACCCTTATGTATGGTACACACCAATGTCAGTGCCACCGCCAGTTGTGATACGCTTCCTGGAAGGCATCAACAGGATCCTCGTTCAGGCACCTGGCCATTGTATCTTTGGCATATTCCAGTGGTCCAAAATGGCATTCAAAGGGGTTTTATTTGGATCGTACTCAAAGGCCAATGTCTCGTCACCAGTAACCACCACTTCTGAAAAAGTCGGGTATCTTTCATAGTGGTCAAGGCAAGAGTGTCACACAAAGCAGTCTTCCGACGGCACCTTGGGGACCATCTTGGCACGCCTTTCTCATGGCTGAATCTTCTCTAAGAATGCATTGCAATTTGGCTTTCTGAAAATTTCACTCTTCTGTTAAAGTCCTGACACACATGTGTATCAATCAGAATAGAGGATGTGTCTCACTTTTGGCACATTTTCATAACACTGTGTTGTTGACGGATGTCCGGGGCATTCCTCATCGTCAACCTCCTCTCTACCCTTCCGGGATATCCTATGTAAGCAGAAAACCATCACTAGGGACGTTTCTCCATCTCTATAAGTATCCTTGACCGTGGTCATGGTCTCCGAACCCAATTTTCCAAGCTTAATTCACAATTTTATCGCATATCATCGCTCCATGGAAAGTGGCATCGTGAATTCGTGATGTGACCGTTGAACAGGGTTCCATTCTAGCAGCAATCCGTATATTTTATATGCCCACCGTTAACTAGCCTGAGTCGCGTTGCTATCCAAAGATCTCCCATTACCTTTCCCACCACAAATCACCTGCTGCCTTGGTGGCAAAAGATCATTCTACTTATATTTGGGACAGACACTATATCCATTATGACGAAAAGCGCCTCGGATGTCTGTCGGTCACCTCATCCTTAAAACTTCTAACCCCAAATGGACTTATTCCTGGCACGGAAATATTAACTCCACTCTTTTTTGTATGATTGCGAAAGTACTATCAAACATTAACACACGTTTTTTTAACAACTCGATGCATTCTTTCAAACAACGAAAAACGTTTTTCCGAGTTTTAAAAGATTCTGTTCAATCTACGGACTTACCGCACTACGCGACCTTTCACTTAAGTCTGACAGTGTGACACAAAAGTGACAACTGACGGCTGGCACTCATTCAAATTTTTCCCTTTTCACCCATCGGTTTGTTGTCTTATTGCTTACTTTTCTCAAAATTTGGACGAATCGCCTGATGCTACGGAGTAATGAACTGAAGTTGCTGCTAGCGAGGTAGGCGAGAGCTTTGCCTCCGGCTTACTTATACCACAACTGAAACTCCCTTTCTTCAATCTCGTCGCACCTGCTATAGGTAATGAACAGATATAAATAAATATATATATATATATATATATGCGGGTCGTGGTGGTCTAGTGGGTAGAGAGTTGGACCACTGACCGGAGGGTCCCGGGTCGATTCCCGGGCAAGGCACTTTGGGCACCTGCAGCTTGACCCAAGCTAGTTGATTTTTCGGGTACCAGATCTTCCTGGGAAACCATAACCGGCACAGAGATCCACATCTGACGCTGGACTCAACCTTTGCACAACCTATTTCCCCGGATCCCACAGACTGAAAACCATTCTCAAGGAACTTTATCCTATATTACATGACAATGACGCGACCACATCCTTACTGCCCCAATGCCCCTCTGTCGCTTACAGACGACCAGCCAACCTCAGAAACCTTCTGAGATCCACCAACCCTTTGACACCCCGCCCTGACAAATTTCCACATATATCCCCTACCTGCAATCGCCCCCGATGTAAAACATGTCTCCTAATCAGATCTGCTCCCCTCTCCCCACATCCCCTCATTGTCCCTTCACCCCGTTCCCACGCTAATTGCCTCTCAAAAAATATTATCTATCTCTTGTCGTGCAAACAATGCACCTCATTCTACATAGGCGAATGCATTACCCCATTATCCATCCGAATGAACAATCACCGCTACTCATGTAATTCTGCTTCACTCTCTTCTCTTCCTATCACTTTTTCACGCAAGTTCACACAACCTATCATTTGACGAATGCTTTTCCTTAACAGTTCTAAAATCCCTACCCGATTCAGCCACCAACATAGAGGTGAGAACTCGCGAATCCGCATACATCCTATATTTCCGATCCTTTAAAATTCCCACCCTTAACCGCCATCTTTAATTTCTTTCCCAACAGTCCCTAAACCTTCCGCCCCCCTTCTTGCTTCCCCAGGCTCTCTTCCCTCATAACCTTTCAGTCTGACCTGAAGAAGGCCTCGGAGTAGGCCGAAAGCTTAAATCATCTAAAGTGTGAGGGTCCTTTTACGTGTTATCTGTTTTATTCTGTGTTCTATTGTGCCGTCCAAATGTTATATATATATATTCAAGTTTGAATATGTGTTTGGCCAATGTGGCTCGTCTCTTCTTCTGGCTATGCGTGCCATGAAACGCACCGTTCCTATCCTTTATAATACCGTATGAATGCTTTTCTACTATCCTTTCCCCTTCTTGTGTCCCGTCTATTTCTCATTTGGTGGGTGAAACAGCTCCATAACGCCATCTCTCGGGCAACAACTATCGGAGCACTTTGGCGCTTTATAAGATCGCAGAGCTCAAGGTAAATCAGGTTTCCTTATTAGCTCAATAGGTAGAGCATCCGCCCGGAAAGTAAAAGGTCCGTGGTTCAAATCCCGGATAAGGGAATATTTTTACTTTCGTGATCTGCTCAAAAACCGCCTTCCCCACATGTCCTGTGTTCGCCTTTTATGTGTTTTCCTATCCCCTTTCCTTATACCTATTTCTGTGTGAATGAATATTTGTGCGCCGTATGGCGGGATTTTCAAGTTTGAATATATATATATATTTATTTTTTTATTAGGTAATCTACCGGTTAAGGTAGGTTTTTGGATGGACACAACTATCAAATAAACATTTTGTGACTCCCCACCTAGCAAACTAATCTATATCAGGTCCCTTTTCATCTCGGTGTACTTCTTTCCTCCCTTCATCCCGTCCAACATCCCTATCCTGTTCCTACCCTTACCTCGCTTGCCCAACATTCTCCCCTCTATTACCCTCTTCAACATTCCACTACCGCTCAATACGCCTTTCATCCATTTTTCCTGCCTCCATAGGATTTCTCTCAACAAACCCCTATCCTCCCCCACCATTTCTAGCACTTCCTCATTTGTTTTCCTTTCGGTCCATTTCACCTTCTCCATTCTTCTCCACACCCACATTTCAAAAGCCTCCAATCTACGTCTATCCTCCTGCTTCAGCGACCACGTTTCCGCGCCGTACATAGCTACGCTCCATATCAGAGTTTTTACGAGTCTTGTCTTAACATCCCTACTCAATGTCCCCGTCATCAACTCCCTCCTCCTTGAGAAAGCCTCCTTGCCTAGCGCAATTCTTCTCCTTACGTCCCTACCACTTTGACCGTATTGGTCCAAAACACTTCCGAGATATGTGAACTGTTCTACCTGCTCTATTTTTTCCTCTCCTATTTTAATATTTAGCTTAGCCTTTTTCTTTCTGGAAAATCGCATAACCTTTGTTTTATTAATATTGATTCTCATCCCATATTTATCGCACTGAACCTCCAATTCACTCAACAATGCTTGCAACCCCTTCGCTGACTGAGCAACTAATGCTTGGTCATCAGCAAACCTAACCGATTTTACGAATTCCCCTCCGACCTTCATTCCTACCTCCAGTTCTTCCCATGCCTCTTTAATCATTTCCTCTACGTATACGTTGAACAGTACCGGTGACAATGGGCAACCCTGCCTTACACCTATTCCTAAAACTGCCCATCCGGACTCTCCGTTCCCCACTCGCACCTGAGCAGTCTGAGACATGTACAGGTTGCGGATCAGTCTCCTGTCCCTCCAATCCATTCCTATTTTCTGCAATACACACACACACACACACACATATATATATATATATATATATATATATATACACACATTCAAATACGAAGTCCCGCCATACGGCGCACAAATATTCATTTAAACATAGAAATAGGTATAAGGAAAGGGGATAGGAAAAAACATAAAAGCCGAACACAATGGACATGTGGGGAAGGCGGTTTTTGAGCAGACCACGAAAGTAAAAATATTTCCTTAACCGGGATTTGAACACCGGACCTTCCACTTGCTGGGCGGATGTGCTACCTTTACACCACTAAGGAAACTTAATGTATCTTGAGATCTGCGATGTTTTAAGACGCCCAAGTGCTCCGAATCATTTGCCAAAGGAAGGCTTTAAGGGAGCTGTTCCACCCACCAAAGGAGAAATAGTCAATGCACACAAGAAGAGGGGACAGTTGGTTAGAAAGCATATAGTATCATATAGAATAGGAACAGTACGTTTCGTGGCAAGAAGAAGAGATGAGCCACATTGGCCAGATATACTATAGTATAGTATATATATATATATGTATACATACACACACACTTATATATGGGCAAGGCACTTTGGGCACCTGCAGCTCCACCCAAGCTAGTTGATTTTTCGGGTACCAGATCTTCCTGGGAAACCATAACCGGCACAGGGAAAGGAACTGGCCCCCCTACCCTGATGTGTGAATATTCACACGCCGTCGGGCTTGGTACATGGGTGAGCTCTACCATCACCTACTAAACCGACCTTCGGGTTGATTACTGTGTTTACGGTTTTATATATAACATCGTTATTTATTATTATATTATATTGTATATATATATATATATATATATATATATATATATATATATATATATATATATATATATATATATATATATATATATATATATGTGTGTGTGTGTGTGTGTGTGTGTGTGTATGCATCTATATATATCGATGATGCGGAAGCACTCACGCGAGCAATATAACGTTTGGACGGCACAATAGAACACAGAATAAAGCAAATAACACGTAAAAGAACACTCACGTTGTAGATTATTGAAGCTTTCGGCCTACTCCGAGGCCTCTTCAGGTCAGACTGAGGGATCTTGAGGGGAGAGTGTCTGGGGAGGGAAGGGGGGCGGAAGGTTTAGGGACTGCTGGGAAGGGAATGAAAGATGGCGGTTAAGGGTGGGAATTTTAAATGATCGGAAATATTGGATGTATGCGGATTCGCGAGTTCTCACCTCTATGTTGGTGGCTGAATCGGGTAGGGATTCTAGAATTGTTAGGAAAAAGCATTCGTCGAATGATAGGTTGTGTGAACTTGCGTGTAAAGGGATAGGAAGGGAAGAGAGTGAAGCAGAAGTACAGGAGTAGCGGTGATTGTTCATTCGAATGGATAAGGGGGTTATGCATTCACCTATGTAGAATGAAGTGCATTGTTTGCACGACAAAAGATAGATGATATTTTTCGAGAGGCAGTTCGCGTGGGTACGGGATGAAGGTACAATGAGGGGATGTGGGGAGAGGGGAGCAGATCTGATTAGGAGACATGTTTTACATCGGGGGCGATTGCAAGTTGGGGAAATACGAGGTAGTTTGTCAGGGCGGGTTGCCAAAGGGTTGGTGGATCTCAGAAGGTTTGTGAGATTGGCTGGTCGTCTGTAAGCGACAGGGGGGAATTGGGGCAGTAAGGATGAGGTCGCGTCATTGTCGTGTAAAATAGGATAAAGTTCTTTAAGAAGGGTTTTCAGTCTGTGGGATCCGGGGAAATAGGTTGTGCAAAGGTTGAGTCCTGCGTCAGAAGCGGGGTTGTTATATGTATTATCGAGGTAATAGAGGGGAGAATGTTGGGCAAGCGAGGAAAGGGCAGGAACAGGATTGGGATGTTGGACGAGATGAAGGGAGGAAGGAAGTACACATGGATGAAGAGGGACCTGATGTAGAGTAGGTTGCTGGATTTTCTTTTCGTAGGAGTCACAAAATATTTATTTGGTGGTTGTGTCCAACCAAAAACCCACCTTAACCGGTCGATTAACTAATAATAACTCTCTTGCCATTTCGATGCATATTTCAATTTCCCATTAATATTACATGAGTCAAAAATTATCAATAATTTTTCGAGTGCGTGTGATTATTTTGCTGTTGGGAAATTACGATTATTTCATGAAAATGAATAATAAAATGTAAAAAAAAATAATTTAACGCACTAATATCTGCCTGTTTTTACGAAAAATTTCATTTGATTCAAATTAAGTGCCGGCATGGTGCTATGTGGTGCGCGCGCCCTCTCAATCCCCTGAGAAACAGTCGTCGATGGGTGCATCTTTTTCGGCGGTCAATTTTTAATCTCATTTTCCTTTTAATTCTCAGCACTTAAAATAAATGTTGGTTTGAACGTGGAATAATTCCTTATTTAATGTAGATCGAAAATGGTTTCGGCGAGAAGTGTAAGGCTGCCGCGAAAACTGACCCGAAATCACACTTCCGCCGCCGCATGTGACGTCCCGAATAAAGACACAAGTGCTCCAGATGATCCATCACCACTGGTACATGTGTGTGTGTCTCAGCTGTAGATGGATGGTATTAAAGAGCTGCATTTGGTGTAGTTTCAGCAGCATTCTATATTCCACTCTGTCGCAGTAGTTGGAACTCGCTTTGAGTGTGCCTTGAGCACACCTTTGGAACCAAACGCACAAGGATATGTTTCGGAATTGAAAAAAAATACAGAGAAAAGTCGGCCGATTCGTTTAAAATGTCACGAATGAACGGAAGGCTTCGCGCGATTATTGGAAAAACTGTGATGTTAGCCGCCGGAGGCACGAAAGTTACATGCGCGACTTTTGACCTACTGTTAGAATATAAACTCATGTGAGTTCAACACCGAGGGAATATTTCTGACCCCACATTACATTGGTAACCGGGTTCACGATGGGAAGTTGAGGGCAACTGATTGTCGTATGAACGAACCTATTCAAGGATTCCTTTTACCCACGAGCAATTTTTTAGATGGTTATTTTTTAGACTTTTTGGATTTTAGGTACATATTTTAGTACCCTGCAAGTCACACGCTAGTGTGTGTGGCAGGGGATGAAAAAAAATACACGCCAGAAAAATATTTACTTGAGTATTTTTACCCCTACCGCGGCCGGACTATGTTATTCTGGTCCCTTATCGTTCGCGGAAACAGTGACATCTTAAATCTACCTTTTCTACGCTTAATCTCTCTAATGCTTTTGACATGGTCTCGACTACCGTAGTTTGATGTGGGTAATGATACATTTTCAGCATCACTGCTAAAGAGACCTCCTTTCAATTTCCTAATTCATCCTATTCGCGATACTACAACCAAATACAGTGGATACAGCTATCCAAATTCATTGAAATCAAGACATCACCGATCTACATATTTTCTAAATTTCGTGAAAGCATTCCGATTTCCCCTAATTCATGGGCGTGTTTGACATTCCTTGCCTCAGGCCCCTGGGTGGCTTGCAGGACAGTGTGTAGATGAATCTGGACTATGCTAATAGCTCTCATTCCGTAAATATGTAGTTATTACGACCAGTCGTTAGTCTCTCCCCGCACTTCTCGATTACTTGAACGTGAATCCTTCTCACGCATCGCCCATTGGAAGTTGTGACCTGGCGGTGGCGGAGCGAGTGCTGCGAGGAGGAGGAGCGAACATGGGTATAAGCAACTCGATTGAAGACTGCTGAGAAAGACGTATTATTCCTTCATGTGATCGATCGCCGTGCCATGGAGTCGTCTACCTCACGGCACAATATCTGCATCTCACAAAACTCTATACATGTATAATTCTACTAATCGTTTGGAAAATATACCATATATCTTAGGTTTAATTAAAATTGCCAATTTTAATTTCTCATGATATTCCCCCATATCACGCCTGAAACGACTCTTTTTATTACATCTTAGGATTGCTGTATCCCAAACTTAATTCTCCATCTATTAATGCGTTCGGCTGTGCAAACC
Organism: Hetaerina titia; assembly: GCA_037158775.1. NCBI lineage: Eukaryota > Metazoa > Arthropoda > Insecta > Odonata > Calopterygidae > Hetaerina > Hetaerina titia. The sequence goes on from JAVFHJ010000022.1 coordinate 60,474, forward strand.
AGCCGTACTTTCTCCATTCGGCATTTAACAATCTCTATTTGAACTCATGCTACCGTACTCTGAAAATGAGATTGTATTACTTTTATATCCTAAACTTCGGGGCATACGAAAAGTTCCCAGTTCGGAGTGACTCATGGAAGTCATGTGGCAATATCGCCTTGTTGTTTTCTTTCTCAATTCTCTCGTTTGTTTGCCATAAGTAAACCCTTCAGGATGGAAATAGGAACCTGCGTAACGTAATAGTTTTGAAATAATACATATTTTCGTCGTAACTTCCAATGTCTTAGAATTGAAATATCCCAAACATTACTCTCCATCTATTAATGCGCGTTGAATCAAAACAGCCTTACTTTCCATTCGGTATTTAATGATCTCCATTTAGAGTAATTGGATTTGTTGGTTGAAAGAATCTTGTTATCTTGTATTATTTTCTGCCTGTGGCGGGGTGGGGAAACTACGTTCAGGTAACGTAATTTGTAATAAGATAACCCTAGGCAGTTGAACAAATACTAAGATATCCCAATTGTCAGTTGCGTCTCGGAGCGGTGATATTTGCAGATTTGGCGATTCAAAATTTAACTGGACCATGCGCTCTTGAAGAACTTGTCAACCAGAGAGAATGTTATATCTTCTTATTTTGGGGAAATATATGGTCTTATTTTGCCATAGCATGAAAAATCATCAATGCAATTGAATGTAATTTATTGAGAGACTAAATTATTAAACCTCATGTTAATGCCACGCGATTATAATCACTTGGTAACAGATTAGCCCTCCATAATACGAAAACCTTCCTCCCTCCTTGGTTCACACTCGTTCCCGCCTCGATCATGCTTCCTTCTTCATGCTGATCGATTAATCGCAGGGTGCTATTAAGTAGTTGAACTGACTACGGTGTAATAAAAATGATTTATGCAGTAATTTGCATTACTTTACATCAGAGAAGATAAATATGTATATACACGGCACCAGAGTCTTCGAACGAGGATGGTGTGTGTGGATCGATTGTTTTGGGTCGATTTGAGATGATTGTGTCTCGGAATGTGATTGTAATGATTTATTTCGTCTTCAACCGTAGTAATCCATTTATGATTCTTTTTTGAGTTTACGCTTTTTAATTCATCGCTGTTACCTAGGAGAGATGACCGATCGTTGCTGTGTAATCAAGATTGTTCCCGTGTTACGGTCAACATGCATTATAAATTCACAAATGGTGAATGCACAGATATGTTGTATTTATGCATATACATACATATGCATATAGACTACAACCTTAACGTGGTGGAAGGGCTTGTGCGTTCCGATTACCCCTAGAATTGTGCTGGCGGGAGTAATAATAATTGCTCCTGGTAGGGTCACCCATGACAGATAGGTCGCAGGTTAGGAGCCAGACGAAAGGTAGTCCACGCAGCGTCTGTTCCTCAGTGAGGCGGCTGCAAAGGCGTCTGACCCCAGTGGGGCCATTAAGTGATGGTGTCACATTAAAAACACTATTGAGGAAGGCAACGGGAAACCACCTCAATTATTATTACCAAGAAAATAATGATGGACAACATTGAGAAATTGAGTCCTGGCAACTGCGGGACTCGGCCCAAGGGGCCGTGTGTCGTGCCCAGCAGCGGGGGAGGCAAGGCTTCCGCGGTTCTCATCCCACGAAACCCTTGCAGGGGAAAAATAACAGCAGCAGGACAGAAGACGCGGAAAAAGATGAAAGTAGTTAGAATAGGAACATGGAACGTCAGGACAATGTTGAGGACAGGCAAATTAGAGAATATTAAGCGAGAGATGGAAAGAGGTAATATAGATGTTTTAGATCTATGCGAGGTGATGTGGAAGGATTGCTGCGGGGATTACTGGAGTGATCATCATAGAATAATATACAGCGGCGGGGACGAGAGCCAACGAAGGGTTGCCGTAATATTAAATAAAGGGATAGGAAAAAGCGTAGTCAACATAGAGCAAGCAACGGTTAGAATATTACTAGTAGAGATTAAAGCAGAACCGACGAACTTGGTCATTGTTCAGGTATACATGCCACCGAGCAACATCAAGGGGGAATCGTTAGGATGTATGATGAGTTAGAGGATATAATCGAGTGTGTTCTTGCCGGCAAACATTTGATAGTGATGTGGGATTGGAATGCGACGGTAGGCGAAGGAAGAGATGGTGATGAGGTGGGGGACTATGGGTTAGACACGAGGAATGAACGCGGGGAGAAAGAAATTGAATTCTGCAGGAGACAGGGGTTAGTCATCACCAACACATGGTTTAGAAACCGCATAAAGCGTATGTATACATGGAAAATGCCAGGTGACTCAGAAAGGTATCAGATAGATTATATTATGGTTAGGCAGAGGTTAAGGAACAGTGTGATAAATTCGTACAGTTTCCCAGGAGCGGATGCGGACTCAGACCACAATTTAATTGTTATGAAATGTAACGTCCGTTTCAAAAACATATTGCAAGGGCGGTGGGTTATGAAATGGAATGTAGAAGCATTAAATGGATTAACGAGGAAGGACAATCAGGAGGCTGTAGAGAAAATGATGGATGACGGTAAAGAACTGAGTACTATCAAAGAAAAATGGGAACGTATCAAGAAAGTGATATTGAAAACCGCAAAATACACTAAAGAAACCGCTAACGGGAAAAGGATAAGGAAACCATGGGTAACGGATGAGATGATTGAAACGTTGGAGGAGAGAAGAAGATGGAAGAATGTAAACACAGAGTTAGGCAAAATGAAGTACCAAGAGTTAAACAATAAGTTTAGAAGGGCCACAAATAACACAAAAGTAGAATGGTGGAAAACGCAATGCGAGGATATGGAAAGTTTACAGAAGAAGGGTGAAATTGGTGCGCTATACAGCAAGGTTAAGTTGTTATCGGGAAGTAAGAAGGCAAGATCTGTGCTAAGAGTTAAAGATAAGACGGGTAAGATAATAGTTAAACCAGAAAAAAATCCAAGAGAGATGGAAGGAATATATAGAAACACTGCACGGTAGAGAACTTAGGCCCACAAGGTTAGACATAGAAAAAGAACATGACGTAGATAAAGATAGCTTAGGTCCAGGCATACTCGACGATGAAATAGAAAGGGCTTTAAAGGAGATGAAAGCAAATAAGGCCGTGGGGGTAGACAACATTCCTGTGGAACTGTTGAAATGTTTAGGAAAATGTGGGAAGAAGGCCCTATATGGACTGATTCGTAATATCTATGAGGAAGGTACCTGGCCGGAAGATTTTGTGAGATCAGTGTTAGTTCCTATTCCGAGGAAGGTAAAGGCTACATCATGTAAGGACTACAGAACAATGTTTGATATCCCACGCAGCTAAAGTTATTCTCAGGATCATCAGCAAAAGGATAGAGAGTAGGGCAAATGATTACTTAGGGGATGATCAGTTTGGGTTTAGGAAGGGAAGAGGTACGCGTGATGCCATTGCAGTATCGGAGAAGAATTGCACTAGGCAAGGAGGCTTTCTCAAGGAGAAGGGAGTTGATGACGGGGACGTTGAGTAGGGAGGTTAAGAAAATACCCGTAAAAACTCTGATATGGAGCGTAGCTAAATGACGCGGAAACGTGGTCGCTGAAGCAGGAGGATAGACGTAGATTGGAGGCTTTTGAAATGTGGGTGTGGAGAAGAATGGAGAAGTTGAAATGGACCGAAAGGAAAACAAATGAGGAAGTACCAGAGATGGTGGGTGAGGAGAGGGGTTTGTTGAGAGAAATCCTATGGAGGCAGGAAAAATGGATGAAAGGCGTATTGAGCGGTAGTGGAATGTTGAAGAGTGTAATAAAGGGGAGAATGTTGGGCAAGCGAGGAAAGGGCAGGAACAGGATAGGGATGTTGGACGGGATGAAGGGAGGAAAGAAGTACACAGAGATGAAGAGGGACCTGATGTAGAGTGGGTTGCTGGATTGGGTTTTGTTTGGAGTTGCAAAGTATTTATTCGATACTTGTGTTCATCCAAAAACCTACCTTGACTGGTAGATTACCTAATAATACATATGTATAAAAATACATATACATACAAATACATACGTACATACACTGATATTGAAACACGAAAACCCGACTAATGTCTTCATTCACATGGGTATAGACACAAGGAAAAGGGATGGGAATCCATGAAAGTACACATGTCCCGGTAAAGGAGATTTTTTGCGCTTGTGATCTGCATCCTTGCAGTGTTTGAGTCGTGTTCCCCTATGTTTCCGTGTGAATGTGTGATGTCGAATCCTCTGTGGCCGTTCCTTTGGTCCATTTATTTTTTGAGGGTCAACTTAGAGGGCAGCTCAGCCTTTAGTTTCTGCTAAACAAACTAGCTTCACTGCTAGGAGATTACATCTTACTACGCGATGGGAAATACATGTTCAAAATGCCGCAGCAGCCCGTCTCCTTCCTCCCGTTCATTGGTTAACCAACTCAATGGCCATATCCTGGGCGATGCATTGGTCGTGGCGGGCTAAAGAACTGGACTCAAAAGACCTCATCCCTCTGGATTTTTGCCCGTTGGACGGATGCAATTATTGAGTGAAGGATTACTCTTATGGATATTTAATGCTTTTGATCGTAAAAAATATTTCGTACTAGTGAACTTATCTCACGTCAGCGGTGAAATGCCTCGAGGTCTAAGGTGGCATTTTAAAAATATTTTTGTGGGAAATTTGTTTGAAAAACGGGGGACGTATTAGTCCAGGGGTAGAGCATCGGATTACTGATCGAATCATCCGGGTTCGATTACCAGGCATTCCGCCTCTCTGCGCACGCTCCACCGAAGCTGTTTGATTTTTTCGGGTGTCTGATCTTGCCGGAAAATCTTAGCTGGCACAGAGAAAGGAAACTGGTTCTTGTGTTTTTTTCATCGTGAAAAACAGTATCCATGCATGCATTTGGCGCTTGTATTTTATAGAAAAAACTATATAAATCAAAGTTGTCAACAATGCTGGAATGTATTTGCATCGCCGCGAGCAAGGTTTTGAATATGGGATGATCTGCCACCCGGGGTAGAGTAGCAATATTACATTTAGGGGAGGCGACCAACAGCTGAGGTCATTTGCGCCATTAGGGATGGGTGGGAAAGGAGGATGGGTGGAGAGAAACCCGGTATTAGCCTACTCTTGTCGAAAGGCGCCGAGGGGCCCGGTGTTCAACGTCCCATTCAATGGACGTCGTGCTCACTCAAAGTACTCTCCACAAAGCACCTCGGGTAGGGATCTGATAGGGACTGAAAAATATTTGTTGCCTCCAGAATTTGAACCCGGACCGTCTCGGTGGGAAGCCTGTGCGTTAGCCACCGCACCATTCCGACGCGGTCAAGCTGCTGACGGCTCTTGAGGTCCCATTGTGATGTCCATTGAGGGAGGATTTCACTTTTGGGAATAGGAAATATTGTCTGCTGGTGCCAAGTCAGGACTGTAAGGGATTTGGCAAATCGTCGCGGTTCATGTGTTCGTCGGGTGGTCGGTTACTTTGGAACCTCAACCTATCAAGATTTTCGTGACGGGTTTAGCGCGGATCTTTAGCATCGCCAAATTTTCAGTGATAATGGTTGCACCGCCATCTTATCAATACCTGTGCACTGTCATATTATCAATGACAATATACGATCTGCGATCAAGCGCACACTTGGCAGAATTGACTTATTTTAGCATTTCACGCACACGTCTGGAAAAAATTGTCACCGAAATACTTTTTATAAAAACCTTATACATTGAAAAGTAATAGTGCTTGAATACGTCATAGATAACTCACCTTCATAGTGATATTTTGATGTAAGGGGCCAGCTTGTGAAGTGGCAGCGTTCCTTCTGATTAGATTCGATATATGTATATGCGCGAGTTCTCTTTCAGAGCGCAAGGAATCATTACTACGATAGAATCTCGGGGATGTCATCTGGGAAATTCTGCATCCCTCGCACCAAAGATACCGCGAGAGAGTTCATGGAGTGGAAAATATAACACACACTATCGTAACTTCAGTAGCGGGCCATTATGAAGGAGTGGCGGCGTTTTTTTTACGCTACCAATATTTTTCGGCAATTTTTTGGCAATTATAATGCAGGTTTTCTGCCCTTAGGAGTATACATTATCAATTCTTTTCAGATCGATGGGATAATAACGGGAGCAAGTAAAGCAAGAGGGGGATCCGGCATAAATCGGGATTGGTGTACGGAGCAATGTTCCCCATGCGAGAGCGAATCTATCGGGAGGGCGCACGGTGCAATCAAAAGTTAATTATTCGCGAACCTATATTTTCCGCGAGCTCTTTTTTTCCGGTAATACATATTTTATGGCATTTTGAATCGTTTGAAAATTAAGGCATAACGGCGTCTATGTTTCCTCACGCGATCGTTGGACAAAGAGGACATATGAAAAACCTCCGAGAGATTCAGACTTAATGGGGATATATCATTGGTAGTACTATAAAGAGATCCATAAAATACGTTCAACGTTTGTAGAATCAATTGAAGTGCATAGACGCGAAGAAGATTATTTTATTGGCAGTAAGAGCGTCGAGGCAGACGGGAGTGCGATAAATCTGTTGGGATCACATCGTTTACCTAAGTTGTAGGTAATTAAAGGCATTATTTATATTGGTTCCATTTATTCCATAAGTTGGCTGTGCTAACGTACTCTGAAAATGTGATTATGTTACTTTGATATCCTGAACTTGGGGGCGTACGAACAGTTCCTAGGTGTGGAGTGAACCATGGAAGTTACGAGGGTAGGATGAAAACTAATGCACACATGCTTGTAGACCACAAACAAAATGACCTTCAAAAGCACTCCTGGTGGCAAGTGGAAGTAACATTCCCCCTCAATACGCATGCGCAGGTTTGAGGTCGTTACATTCATCCAGTGTATCTTGAGAAGCGGATGTTTGGAGACGTGTTCTAGTGTTATGACAACGCGGATCAAACAGCGTGCTGTTATCGAATGTTTAACTGCTGAAAAAGTGACTCCTCCTGAGATTGATCGCCGTTTTAAGGCTGTTAATGGTGACGATGCTGTTGATAGGTTTGCTGTAAATCGATAGGTAGTAAAATATCGTGGTTGCGAGCCTGGAAAAGCCATAATAGTTGATGAAACGCGCAGCGGACGTCCGATCACTGCCACACACGATAAACATCGCAAACTCGTTTAAGATTATATTCAGAATGACCAATATCCAATGTGGAACGTGTCGGCTTCATTATTGAACAATTGGGATACCGTAAGATCTGTGCACGATGGGTGCCACGCCGTCTCACTGACGAGAACAAACAAAACCCTCCTTATTGCCCCGGTCTTGCGCCTTGCGATTTTTATTTTTCTCCTCAACTCGAGAGACCTGACCTTAAGGGTGATCATTATACCTCGGACGATGAGGTGAAGGCAGCTGTCAACAACAGCACGCTGTTTAACTCGCGTTGACATAGCGCTAGAACACGTCTCCATACTTCCGCTTCTTAAAATACACTGGATGAATGTAACGACCTCAAACCTGCACATGCGTGTTGAGAGGGAATATTTCTTCCACAAGCCACTAAGAGTGCTCCTGAAGGTCATTTTGTCTCTGGTCTACGAGTATGTGTGCATTAGTTTTCAGCCTACCCTCGTATATAGTAATTTCGCTTTATATCGTTTGTTTGCCACTTTTAAAAATTTCAGGACGGAAATAGGAACCTGCACAACTTAATGGTTGTGAAATACGGCGTATTTTCGTCGTAAATTGCATCATCTTGCCGCAATCGAAGATTTGAAATGTTGTTGTGAGCTGGTTGAATTGTTTTCGATTTTAATCTTAATGCGTGGATGTAAAATACCTGCAATACGGAAACGATGTGGAATGAGTTTTTACAGATTTGATAAATTTATGTTCTTCTTGACAATGCAATAGTAAATAAATACCGAAGAGAACAGAAAATGTTTGCTGATAACTAAAAAAATGATTAGGCACCAATTTTCGGCGTGAAGTTGTGGAGTTGCAGAGCCGATCGATTCAAATGTACACTATACATGAGCACAGGCGAAAAATGCACAAGTATGTAATGTCTAACATGGTTTGAGCGTTTTTCTCTCTGAGATTATCACCAAAATCTTTGTTTTTGAACTCGATCCTTATGTATTTGTTCATCGTTTTTGAACTCGATGAATGTTAACCATATATATACTACCTTGATCAAAAAGTTCCCGGAATAACCACCGTGTGGCGCTCCCATCGTTCCGATTTGAGTTCTGTTTTTTTTGTTAAATTGGTACATCTGTTGTTGATATTCCCTTTAAATCTTAGTGTCATAACTTGACATTTGCAAAAGTTACGTAGCCAAGAGTACATCTATCTCTGTGTGTGTTGGCGATTTTTTACAATTGCAGAAATGGATTTAAATTTGCAACAACGAACTTGTATTAAATTTTGCGTAAAAAACGGATTTAGTGGCGCACGGACGTTGGAAATGTTGGAAAAGTGTTTCGGCAACGATTCTCTAAAAAAAACGGTCGTTTACCAGTGGCACGAGCGGTTCAGAAGTGGTCGTGAGTCAATCGAAGATGATGAACGCAGTGGCAGACCATCGACATCGAAAGTCGGTGAAAAAATTGATAAAGTAAAAGAAATGTTGGTCAATAACCGCAAATTAGCCATCAGAGAAATAGCGGAGGACTTGAACATTGCCTATGGATCCGCCCAAGACATTGTGGTTAATGGTTTGGGTTTCCGTCGTGTAGCAGCAAAGTTGGTGCCAAAAGACCTCAATTTCATGCAAAAAAGAGACCGTGTTGACGTCGCAAAAGACATGATTTGCGAGGCTGAATCCGATCCCACATTCATCAAAAGGATCATTACTGGAGACGAGACGTGGGTTTATGAGTACGACACGCAATCCAGACATCAGGCAAGTGAATGGCGTTCACCAAATGAGCCGAGACCAAAAAAACCACGTCGTTTTCAGTCAAAAAAGAAGGCAATGCTGACGGTTTTCATGGATTACAACGGTGTAGTGCATCATGAATTTTTGCCAGAAGGCCAGACAGTAAACAAATAGTATTATTTGGGCGTTATGAGACGTTTGCGTGAAGCAATTCGCCGAAAGAGACCAGAAATCGTCGCACAGTGCGTCGAGACCGTCGCACAGTGCTATCATTATTCGTAATTTTTTGACGAAAAATGCAACAAATACCATCCAACAGCCACCGAATTCACCTGATTTGGCTCCCTGTGACTTCTTTCTGTTCAATCGAGTTAAAAAACCATTACGGGGAACGCGTTTTAGCAGCCGAGAGGAAGTAGTGGAAAAATCGCAGGAAGCACTGATGGACATACCGAAAACCGAATATAAAAAATTTTTTCGAGGATTGGATCAAGCGCTGGCATAAGTGTGTTGCAGTCGATGGGGATTACTTTGAAGGGGACAATATAGATTTAGATGAATAAACTTGTATTTTTAATTTTCTGAATAAATTCCGGGAACTTTTTGATCAAGGTAGTATTTGTTCATCAAAATCTGGCTTGAAATTTCCTCGAAATAAATCGGTCATAATTTATTCTTTTAGCCATAATCTTCCATGAAAAGAATTTGCATTGAAGCTTCATTTTGCATGTAAAGCAAAAAACCAATCGCAACTTATTATATTTCTTGGGTATATTCAACAGAATAGAGCCTATCGATTCGTAGATGATGTTCAAATCTTATAGTAATAATTTTAGTATGTTGTCAGTGATGTAAGGAGTTACTCTATTCATTAACTCTGTTGTTTTTTCTACAATAAACGTTTTCATATATTCATTGTCTCAGGCGTACATAAATTTGATTGCATTTAAGGGTCGAATAGTATTATACATCCGGCAAGAAACAGAAGTGTATATCTTGGGTGAAACTGAAGAGAAATGGTGAAGTTGGAACATATGCAAAGAGGGTAACTAATAGTCACGCAGAGTTCTAGTTTAATATTGATCTAATGAAGAGTAAAATCAGAACTTTCAGTGAGGGACTCTCAGTCGTCTAGAACTACGTCCTGGAGATTCAAATGTCCTCGTTGTTTCCGCGGTATATTTCGCGATATCTGGAACTGTTAAAAGCATTTGGACTTCGTGGAGCTTGATGGTAGTTGTCATTAGGGGAGGCCATCGACAGCTGGGGTCATTTGCGTCATCATTAGGGATAGGTAGGTCATTCGGTAGGGGTAGGAGGTTCCTGAAATGGCGGAAGGGTGGAGAGAAACCCGGTGTTGGCGTTAGCGTACTCGTAACTAAGGAGCATTATGCTGAAATACAGCCAACATGAAAGCTAAATGACTTAAAACTGAAAATTTGATTACGTATCGCAATAGAAAAATTCTTCGAACATTCTCAGTGTACAGGAAACGGACCAATAAAGATGCTGGATACTATTATTTTGTTGGTAAAAAATTAACCTGGCCCTTTTGCATTTACTCGATTGTGAATATATTCTACATTTTTCGTCCGTAGCTAATTGCAGATAGAGTGCAAATGGTGTAAAAATATTTGAAGTCCATTCTTTCCCCCTCTAACTCCTAGGCGACAAATCATTTTCATTTTTCAGTAAAACCGTGATTTCTCGCCTTTCAAAGTGCAATATAGTTCTATTCAAAAATGTTAGCCATGAAAATGAGAGATTAACGCCGCAGGAACCTTGAATATAAACTTTTAAAAAATGTGGTTTGAAAGTCAATTTTTAAGGCCGCCCATTTCGGAGTTGATGTGATCAACGGCATCTGGGTTGGTCGCTTGGGGTCCGGGCAAACCTAATTACCTCTTAATGAGGAGAGCAGTCCCTTGTTTAACCGTGCCCCGGTGAGTCGCAAGTCCTGTCAGGCATTCGTGCATAAAAATGAAACGTAATTGTGGCCACCATTGGCCTCGGTCCGTCCTTCAAAAAAAACATCCGTTGATCTTTAAATGATTTAATGATTGACCAGATGCACTTTCCAATAAATGCAGCTGTAAACCTGACTTTGATTTCCATGTCTTATGTCCAGCGCGGCCATTACAGAAAATATGCTAAGGGCTTTCATGAAGGGAAGGGCGAAGAGAGAATCACGGAAAGAAACCCTGTTTCGGCGGTTATAATTTATATGTGACCTTTGAAAACGGCGAATATTCGTAACTAATGTGATTTTGAAGGTAACAGTCCCTTCCAAAACTTAGGGATTCCGTTTTAGAATTGTTCTCTTCTGCAGTCCTTCAGCGATAATTTTGTAGGGAATACGAGGATAGGCTGAAAACTAATGCACACATGCTTATAGATCACAAACAAATTGACCTTCAGGAGCACTCCTGGTGGCATGTGGAAGTAACATTCCCTCTCAATACACATGCGCAGATTTGAGGTCCTTTCATTCATCCAGTGTATTTTGAGAAGCGGAAGTATGGAGACGTGTTCTACTGTTATGTCAACGCGAGTGAACCAGCGTGCTGCTATCGAATTTTTAACTGCTGAAAAAGTGACTCCTCCTGAGATTCATCGTCGCTTAAAGGCTGTTTATGGTGACGATACTGTTGATAGGTCTACTGTAAATGAATGGGTAGTCAAATATCGTGGTTGCGAGCTTAGGAAAAGCCACAATTGTTGATGAAACACGCAGCGGACGTCCGATCACTGCCACACACGATAAACATCGCAAACTCGTTTAAGATTTGATTCAAAATGACCGGCGAATCACTCAAAAGCGTATCGCAAACCATATTGGAATATCCAAGGTAAGTGTCGGCTTCATTATTGAACAATTGGGATACCGTAAGATCTGTGCACGATGGGTATCACGCCGTCTCACAGACGAGAACAAAAAAAGGTGTGTGGAAGGGGGTGTGGCACCAGGAGGAAAGGATGAGGGATGAGGGGGTTGGGGGTTTTCAAATAGGTGGGGGAACCTGTAAGAATAAAAATATAAATATATACATATTCGTGTTTGAAAAAAAATATATATATAATATATACACGAAATCCCGCCATACGGCGAACAAATATTACTTCACCATCGAAATAGATATAAGGAAAGGGTATAGGAAAACACATCAAAGACGAACACAGGAAAGGTGGGGAAGGCGGATTTGAAGAGATCACAAATGTAAAAATATTTCCTTCTCTGGGATTTGAACACCGAACCATCCACTGGCGGGCGGATGCTCTACCAATTAAGCAAATAAGGAAACCTAATTTTCACTGAGATCTGCGATCTTACAAGTGCTCCGATTGCTTGGCCCAGAGACGGCGTTATGTGTTCTGGATAATAATTCAAGACATTTGTCATGGTTATGGGTCATGGAAGCGTACTTTAACTTTACTACGGAAGCTCACACGTTGGTAGCAATCTCAGATTATTTGCCGATGACACGGTGGTATACGGGGAAATAAGGAGCCAACTAGATCGCGAGCTACTCTCTAGAGACCTAGACTCTATCTCGGATTAGTGCAAGGAATTGGGACTAATGCTTAATATAGACAAATGCACAGTTTTGAAATGTTGGAACAAAGGAAGTGGCGAACAGGACATAAACTACGAAATAGAGGGTTCAGTACTAACTACGGCCAATCAAGTTAAATATTTGAGGGTAGTTCTAACACCACGCCTTTCATGGGAAGCACATATCAGGACAATATGTGGATCCGCTTTAAAGAAATTAGGCTTCATCAAACGGGTGGTGGGGAAATGTAATGAGAAAGTTAAAGAGAGGTGTTATTTTGCTCTAGTTAGACCTCATTTGGAATATGCCGCAAGTATTTGGGATCCTTGGGAGAACATCTGGCAAAAAGAATTAGAAAAAGTCCAGAGAGAATCCGCCAGATTCGTGAAAGACAGTTATAATAAGAACACAAGTGCGACAGGTTTCTTAGAAGATTTAGGCTGGGAGCCACTTGAAATACGAAGGGAACAAGCGAGATTTGGACTTTCAGAAAGGTTCAGAACAAACGAGTTGAACAATGACGCTAAAGGAATTATAATGGCCCCACACTACTCAGGTAGATCAGACCACAAAGATAAAAATATAAGGGAGATGGATTCCAATACAGATAGACACAAATACTCATTCTTTCCCCGGACAATCAGGAATCATAATGGTGAGAAACCGAAGTCACTCTAGAAATATTTAAAACATTTAATTTACATGTCGGAACAAAATTAAACATTACATAGATACCAGGTATATTTGTTGGCGGATGTATATGTTAGTTGGTAGTTTGTGTGTTTGCATGTGTGTGTGGGTGTGAGTTTTTGCATGAATACCATGTAAATCCCATGTTTTGTGTATGGATTTAAAAAATATTTGGCTTTTGCATGGATTTTTTTCTCTTAATTACGGGTGGTGCCCTAACACCCCCCGCCACACGCTCTTGCGGCGGCTTGCGGGGTATTTAGTAGATGTAGAAGCGTAGACCTAAGTCAGCGGTATTCAGACCCTTTTTAGGCGAAACTCCCCGAGTATGAGTCGGTGACTTTTGTAACGGAAAAGGAAAGCAATTTGAGTGAGGATTCGTAAAAAGCCGCGTCGCATGAACGTCAGCCATATTCGGCTCGGAAGTGCATGGCGCCTGGGTGCAGTTCCCCACCAGATGTCGCCTGGTGGCAAGAGACCGCTCTCAAGGGACATACATATCTGGGGCACATGTTGGAATAAGTCCCCGCCCTTCTTTTCTAATCGCTCCTCTTTTCTTGCGGCCACAGGCGCAGTCGTCTTTGATAGACCGGACGGTGATTCCCCTGAGACTCCCGAGAAGAGGCCTGCCTTCTCGGGACGCCTCTCCTCCCCTCCCGCATTCCCACTTCGGAGGGTGGTGTGTCGTGACCCGGGGTTGTGTGGGTGGCCGCCGAGAAGGAAGGGCAGACGGGGGAGGATTGCCTCGAGGGGACCCGGGTTCGTGCCCCTGGAGTGAGCCGCGTGCGGGAAGGGGTCTCACCGGAGGAGCGAGAGGGCGGAGCACGGCATCCCGAGGGGCCTCCCCGCCCACCCGACCCGCCCCTTTCGCCGCCCCCTCCCCCCCGGCCACGTGCGCCGACCGCCCCGTCCCCTCCTTCCGTTCAGGCTGTGTGGACCCGCGTCCGGGGCAGCTCGCCCCTCGGAGGACAGCACGAGGGGCGATGGAGGCCGCCGGCCGCTTGCCCGGCAGCGGCTGAGGAGAGGCGGGGGCCAGATATTTCCGTGGGGGGTCCGCTCCAACCTCCTTGGGGGCCCTCTTCGCCCCCATTTCCCCACCTACTACCTCCCAGCTGCACGAGTAATTGTCGCCGGGATCAACGATGGCACCCGGCGCGGCATCCTTCGTGTTGGCCCTCGCCTGCCTCTGCACCGGGTTCGCTCGGGGAGCTTGGCAGGAGAACGTGAGGCCGAAGATGTACGTCCAACTAGGTGAGTACTTCATCCATCCAATGTCTTCCGAACTCTGAAAAAATGCTTTCGTTTATGAGGATCGCTTCTGCCTAGGCCAACCATCTCGGGGATTTCAAAGAAATGCCTCTTTCTATTAGTTTGTCGTCCGACGGGTAAATATAGTATTTTTATGCTAGGATATGTCACGTAAATTACGGGTAAAACTAAGAAAAAAATGAGTTGTCATAGCAGCATGTTGTTTTACTGACAAGTATTTATTTGATTACGATTTGAAATGTAAAGTTTTTACGAGTGTTCACGGGAATGTCTATTTCTTAGCCATGGAAATGGCAATGCATTTACTTTCAGTCGCACTCGAGGTTGTATAAAGCATAGAGACGATTACGAGAGGGAATTGGGCACGGAGGTTGTCGAGTATTGGTTCAGATCATACTATATAATCTAAATAAGTATCTCAGAAAATAATCGCTGAAAAATTCTAACTTGATCATCCTACATTGGTCTCCTCATTTTGTTGTTCATTGTTATGCTTTTTGTTTGAAAGTTATAAGGAAATTTTCTGAGTAAGTTATTGCTTTTTTATCTTTCGGATAAGTTTTTTTTCCCCTTCCATTGCCGAGGCTGGGCAATGGGAAGTCTATCTACAAAGAGCTAGCTTGTGAGTGAATACTTTTATAATTTGCCACTGCATTTTTATTTCTATTGGGCATAAAATTTCATCGATCTTTTTCATATCTTTTATTCGGCGGCCGGATGAGGTGTTGTTCATGTACACGCCCAATTTTTTTCAGAATGGCCCGTGACCTGGAAATTGGGGAAATGTCAGTGATATTTTCCGGTATAAAAAAGCTGAGAAATGTCATCAAATTTGGAAAAAACTCGAATATTGCTTTGCAAATTTGAAAATTAAAGGAAAGAAAAAATGTATCGTGATCATCATCTTTGTCATGTCCTTTTTAGACGAAGTGTTAGCTTTTTTTACAATTTTTGCAGTGCAATTTTATCTTTAACACTACGCGATTAATGCGGGTACAAAAAATTCTACTGCTATTTCTATTTTAACTCACAAATAATTAATAGGGCTGGCCCAGTTGAAATAAATTTTACAATTAATACCTTTCGTTCACATTAGAAAAAAAATGTGATATTTGTTTGTTGTAAATATCCGTTTTGAACTTGCTTGCTCGTTTTCGTATTAATTTTTTTCCATCACTCTGTTATATTTTGTGTGTATAATGATGTACTGATGCGAAATTGTTCACTTTTACTGTACATCTAAGCACAGGGCTTAACTTTAGAAAACATCTCTTTTGCAAGTAGCGAACATAGAAAACTCTGCTACCTTTCCCAACCTAATTCTTGGAATATTACATTGACCACCATTTTTAGTGTTTCATAAAGTATAATTTTGAGATATATTTTTAAGCTAAACATATTATTATTATTCCTCTATCGCTTTCCAAACGATGCGGTCTCTATTTTTCTGCGACAAAGAATATTAGCCGATAAAATGGCTCCGGATGTAAATAAACGAAATTTCGGCCGTGTGTGTATGCTTTTCCTAATCCTGATAAGTCGCTGCAAGTAGTGTTGCCCGGGAGCAGAGTATAGTGCGAGGAAGCAAAATGGAAAATGGGTGTTAGAGCGGGTGAAAAGGGCCGATATTCAAGACGATATCGGAACTGGCAACCAAATGATTTCAGCTTGAAAAGGGGATATTATCGGAGCGACTTTATGACCCGTAAAATGTAGCCGAGGTGATTCCATACCATTTCTCTTCGAATTACTAACACCTCGGTCGCAAATGGATTTTTCATGTCTCAATTGAGATGGGGGTTCTTTCAGGAATTTTTTTGCATAAAGTTGGAAACATGCGAATAATTTTCCCTCCGAGGCACGTCCTATAATTCTCACTAAATGTAATGCATGGACAGAATATTTTGAAAGAAAGAGATATTTGGTGAAGAGGGATGTGGGGGAGTTTTTGTGCTCGCATAAAACATGCGATTGCAAGTATCTCGGTTCGTAACCGTTTTTCAGTAACAAGGGAATAAAATTCCCAAACAAACTTCTGTCGCGCCAATTTCGACTTGTTTGGCAGACGTTAAATAATTGAATGTCTCATTATAGTAATCAAGTCATTACGAATACAACTCCTGTGTAAGTAACAGGGGAAATTATGTGACGTCGAAGGTCGTGTGCAACTCGGAATAGATTATGAATTGGGAATAAAATGATATCTTTCACTTTTGAAGAGTGCATGTGGGCACGTCCATCCTCCAATCCTCTGCGCAGAATTCTGTGCCGTACCTTCCGGTACAGCTCTAGGGGTCATATATATATATATATATATATATATATATATATATATATATATATATATATATATATATAGGAGGTCCAGTTCCTTTCCCTGTGCCGGTTATGGTTTCCCAGGAAGATCTGGTACCCGAAAAATCAACTAGCTTGGGTGGAGCTGCAGGTGCCCAAAGTGCCTTGGCCGGGAATCGAACCCGGGACCCTCCGGTCAGTACAACAGTCCAGCCCAACACTCTACCCACTAGACCACCGCAACCCATATATATATATATATATATATATATATATATATATATATATAATGTGTTTCTTTCCGAATTAAATGAAATGCTGCGTGCGTATAGATTCGATATTTTAAGCTCCATAACTTTAGAGAATATTGTCTTCTCTTTTCTGCCCTTCTATGAAATAAACTACTAGGGCTCTGCGACTCAGAAAAGGTCACCTCACCGCACACTGTTCAATTTCATGACGTTGTATTGCCTTTCTTGTGATTTCTGTTTATCTGGTGCTTTAACGCAATGCTGCCGCGATAGTAATTCTGGGAAAATTCATATGGAGAAAGAAAGTTTTTTATAAAGTGACGGAGTAGGCCATCGTCCTTTCTGTCCAACGACCTGGAAATGCAGTAAAAGCGACAGCGGCACGTGTGTATTTTCGGAAATTATGCGAGGAAGGGTAATTATTCTCCAGGTAAAGGATAATGTACAATTTTCCAGGTGAGTACGTCTTATTTTCATTGCTCCCGTCACATCATTTTATCTAATCTGATTATAATGCGTGCTGTGTATTTTCACATGGAATAGTTGATCGTTTCCACTCTTAATCGATATATTTTCACTATCGTGTTCCGGAATACTAATTCGTAGCTTTCCCTATGTTGTATTTTTAGCCTCTTTCCTGCCAAAGTCAAATTTATAGACTGTGCGGGAATTCAAAGATAATTGTGGCAAATATTTACATACTCTCCGGGCATTTGAAGATAAGGTTGGCGAATGTACGGGAATTCAATTTGATCCATTCGTTAACCATCATGCCGCTATTTATTGCCACGAATCATATCCACAGAGCGAAGTCTTTATGAACGCTTTCCATTCACTTTGCCGTGGTATTATCTTTAAGAGGGTCCATAATAGTCAAATACTGGTAACTTTCTTATAATTGTTTAATTTCGAGATATTGTTTTCAATTTATTCTGCCATCAGAATGAATTCCCATGATCTTAAAGGAGTCAAAGAGGAAGTAGCAATTTTTTTCTTTGCAAAAAACAGCATAATGAAGATAGTGTACAACATGCGAACAAGTTTAGATTGCGATCAGCTGTATTGTAGCTACATTGGTGAAACATTCTCATGAAATCTGTATAATTTTTGTTGCCTCGCCTGAATCTTTATATTTTTTTCGCGTATTTATTAAACTAAAAATTGAGAACTGCAGCATCTAATCCGACGGTGGGATCGCCAACCATTCGCTTCGGTCGCTTTCAACGAAAGTCGTTGAGTGGATTTTGGTCGATCGTGATCGTTTGAGGATGTGTAATGTTTACAAACGAGGGTTATAATGGTTGTATTTGCAGGATGGTGAAAGAACCATCAAGAAGTAAGGAGGCGAAGTCCTTGCACGCTGTTTAAGATGAGTTAGGAAAATTATAATTATATATGGATGGAATTATATGTTATTTTGGAATATAATTATCATGGAAGGAATATAAGAGGAATTGTATGGTGAAGACATTAGGCTATCAAGGTTAGATATAGAAAGAGAATGTGACGTAGATGAGGATAGCTGAGGTCCAGGTTTACTCGATGGCGAGATATAAAAGACATCGAGGAAATGGAAATCAAATAAGGCCTAGGAGGTAGACAACATTCTCGTGGAATAATTTAAAGGTTTAGTAGAACCAGGGTGAAAGATTTTGAATGGAATAATTCGTGGTATTGTGGAGGGAGGAATTTGGGGGGAAAAGTCGTCAGATCAGTGATAGTTCCAATCCAAAAAAAGGAAAGAATATGGAGAGCTTATAAAAAAGGAAGTTGGTGTGCTGGAAAGGAAGGTGAAAGCATTATCAGTGAGTAAAAAGGTAAAAAAAAGTATTTTACTGCAAACTGCACATTGTTATTGATAAGGCCGGAAAATTATTAATCGAAGCAAGGAATATTCAACTGAGATGGAAAGAATGCATTGAAGATCTATACATTTAAGTTATTAAGCCAGTAAATTCAGACATAGAAAGAGAATATGATGAAGATGGGGATAGCTTAGGTCCAGTTTTACATACATGATAGCGTGATAGAAAGAGTATTAGGGTTTGCGGATGATCAAGCCTTAGTTACCCAATCAGCCAAGGGATTAATCATTGCTGAGCTCATTATCAAATCACTCCAATGGGTATGGGGGAGAATCAGTGTGAGTCAAACAAAGACGAAGAGGTGCCCGATAAAGAAGAAGGCTAAGTTAATCGTTAAAATAGGAGGTCGCAAATTATACCAAGCGTAGCAGTTTACCTACCTTGGCAGTGTTTTGGACCGTGGTGGTCAAAGAGGTCTTGCGTCAGGGCTGAAAGAATTGTGTTAGGCAAAGAAGCTATCACCGCATGGAGGGAATTGATGACTGAGGCGTTGGGTAAGGTTATTAAGAATAGACTTGTTCCAACTGTGATAGGGAGTTTTTTTCTTACAGCGCAGGGACCGGCATACAAAGAAAGGATACAATTGTTTTTTTTTAATGTTTTGGTGGCACAACCACCTTTTCATCGGAAGGAAGAAGAGCGAAGACACCGATGATGGGTAGGAGTGGGTAAGGGGGAGGGCGGGAGAAGTGGGTGAGGGGAGAGGGGGTGTTTTGGTGGGTGAGCGATAGGAGTGAGGATCCACGGGAAGTGGCAGATGCCCAGCCCCTGGTGAGCAGCGTTCCAGCCCCGGGTCCAAGCGTATTGCCAGGAGCCATATGCACGCGGGTTTTTGAGGTTTAATGGCGTGTCTGATCGGGGCGGGGAGAGGGAGGCGACGATTGATGGGTTTAAACAGCCATTAAAGGAAACATTGTGGACGGAGAGATGTTTGGGAGCTGGGAGAGAGAGTCTGATGCGGAAGAAGTGTTGGTGCAGGAGGTACGGTGACTCTGCGGATGTTGCATTGGCCAGCTTAGGACAGAGAATGTGGTTCAGTTGGTATGCTATGTTACGGGATGCGCATGAGAGAGGAGTGGAATGGGAGAAAATTGATCGGTTGCGAAGGGAAGCAAGAGGTAGTGAAAATTGGATATGTTTTACGTTTGGGTCGAATGCAAGGTGCCGTTGTGGATTTGTGAGTGAGTATTTAGATGAGGGTCTAGTGGATTTCAATGTGTCGGATTAATTGGCGGGTGGTTTACAAGTGACGGAGGGATATTTAGGTTAGAGTTTTTCCGTTGTTTTGTGTTCGGTCAGAATGTGGAAGAGGTCTTTGAGGATGTGTGTGATGGGCTGAATTCCTGGGAAATGTAAGTTGTTGTAGATGATTGAGATGCAGATGCTGCCCCAAAACATCCACCGTCTGAGATTTTAACGATAATCCTTACGTAATTCTTTTAGTGTCTGTTTAAATGAACTGATTTAAGGGGTCTGATTGACCAAGTGCTCGTTATTAGAACATATTCTAATATATCCGTTGGAGCTCATAACTGTTTATAGACAACATTTCGCAATGCACTTTCAGTGCCATTAGAAATTATTAAATTCCCTCTACTAATTTAATTAATTATATTATGGGGACAGTGTTATTGCCTGGTAAACTATTATTTCCGAACACCTAAGGGTAACCTATATTTATGACTGGTAAGTTTTTTTCAAATGCTAACTTGGTTTCAAAAGTAAATGTAAATGATTCTATAAATTTAGGTGAAATGTGGTATTTAGTCTAAAACTCACTCCGATATTTACGTGGTTGATATTAATTTACATTTCAATCGCTTTTCGGGCTGTATGTTTAAGAAAACAGGTATCTTCGGACCACGCAATAATCCTTCCTGTGATTATTCCAAGTTTTATTTTTGTAAATTTCAGCTGCTTTGGAGTCACGGTGAGGTGAACGATCCGTGAATTCAGTCATCCGCGGATCGATTTCTGGCTCTGTTTTGGCTGAGTCAATGTTGTTGATATTTTGCCTACATTTGCGTAAAATGTTTTTGATTTTTTTTCACCTCTTCTGGAAATGTAGAGTGATCTTTATCAATTCATTGTTTTGTCGGCCTTTTACAGCCACCACCTATTTCTAAACCTGCGAGTCTAATGGACCGTCGACTTTCCAAACGATTTGTGTCGTGTACGCCGTCCCGAAGGCAGCCATTCAAGGGCTCTAATACTTCCCTTAAATGCTTAGTGAGCATTAGACATAACTAGAGCTGAGGGATGAAGAAGTATTTTTTCAGGCTTATGATTTTGGATAGGTTTTCTGTTACACCGTGATATATGAACCGTCCGTTAAGTTCTTCCTTTCGGAAATGCTGTTGGTATTCGAATAAAATTAACATGTCCTTTGATTGAAACTCTCTGTTGGTAGGAATTCTACTGGTTTCATGTGTGAAAAATATTGCTATTCATGGGTTAGATTCCTGATTGAAGATAGATATTTGAATCCCAACCCCTGAGGTACCGCATCTCAATGCATCCATACTAATGCGTTCTGATTCTTACCCTTGAGTACGTAACCAAAACATTTGAAATCAAAGTTTTCATTCACTAAATTCGTTTTTCATTTATCTACGAGTGCCCAAATCGGTCTTTTTTTATACTTAATGTCTGGAAAATCAGACATGAAAAATTGCTGAATGATTTAGCTGTGTCAATGACTACATAAGGCCGACGTGCTTAATGGTTAGATTTAAGTCCACTTCCACTCGATTATAGTATGGTGTGAAATAATTTTAAATGCTCCCGCTACAGGGAAAAGCTGCTCTTTGCATTCACTGAAACTCTTCCAATATTAACCATAAACATAGTACCAGGTTTTAATGAACCTTAGCTCATGTTCATCCATCATTAAATTAATTCTGGAAATAAGGGTATGTTCTTCCATCCGCATGCGTCTATGGAGACTCGGAATATACCTCTTCTCCGTTTTTGCATGGATGATCAAAGATAATGGCCGCTCGGCAACACAGCAATAATAATTGCTGTGTTGTCTTTCCATTCGAATTTCCCGTTATTTCAACTCCTTGACTAAATGCCATGTAACACGCTCCCATAGGGCGTAATTTATCCTCTGTAAACCACGCTTTGCAGGAAAAGAATACAACGCTCCGCATCGTGGGCATGTGTGTGTGAAAACTGAAGGGATACTACTAGAGAATGAATTTCTTCGGTTCAAATGAAGGGACGCTTTATTCTAATCTGGAGACATGCGATCAAAAACCCCCATTTTAGGGCAAGAGAGACCCTTTCCATGCGATGAATGCAGATCTACGGTCCTGCTCGAGTTGATCTAGTTTTAAAAATACAATGTATCGTCTAAGATTATAAATATCAAGAAATTTAGGTTTTTCATGAATTGGATTTTCTGATTTGTTACAGTACATGGGGTGATTTAGGAGATTAATACATTTCTTGCACTATTTCTCCCGCTCCGTTTTTTGTTGTAATAATGTTGAAATTTATTACTTCCCTGGCGATGTGCGTGTATGATGATTATCTCCGGCTGTGGTTGAAGTGAGCTCTGCCCTCATCGATCAAACCAATCTTCAACCGTCTGGTCGTTGAGAGTGGCTTATTGCTGTTGACGAATAACATTACTTTTTTGCGTCGCCTACACTTGGCTTAATTTTTCGAAACTGCTTCAATGCAACTGCTCGTACTTATCTTACTGGTCTAATGTTATTTTCTCATGTAATCTCTAATTGTTTCTATGCTTAAAAGAGTTTTTATGAGGACCCTAATTAAAGTGTGTGTGTGTATGTATGCATGAGACGTACTTTACTTCGATGTCTCACTTCAGTGTTCCAATAAAACAGCGCTTCTGCGTTACCCCTCTCTCTCTACGCTTGTACACCTCTGGGTTATTGATGTCTTATTAGGGGTACACGAAATTAGAAATTCTAAGGAGAAAAGAATAGCTTCAATTTGCTTCCTTGTCTTATACACAATCACATGCATCATGTTAATTAATTTTATTTAATTTTCATGGCGGTCTTGGTTGTTTGAGAAATATTACACTCTGGATTTATAATTTGACTTCGTCTATTAATACGGATTTTTTCCGCAAAAAATATTGATACCCGATTTCCTGTTGACTTCCGGAGCGCAAGCCGAACCCAGTGGCGTTTGTTTTGTAATTTCCGCGCGGAAAATCGATGCGAAATTGAATGGCGGCGTAATTGGCTTAGCGGTATCTTTCGCAGAATTAATTTCGGTGGTTATAAATATTTTCTTTGTGGGTTTTGTATAGCCTGACGATAAAAAAACATTTTTTTCTCGTATTTTTTGGCCTCTCCATTGATTAATAAAGATAACTCGAGTCGTCTCTCGGACCCCGGCTGTCTCTCAGCAATAGGTTCGAAACTACTGATGAGTAAATCTCGGCGGAATTTCTGAATTATATAAATGCTTAAATACGCTCCTTTTGGGGCGTCCCCCGAAGGCAAATATGAAACCCGTAGACTTATACAAAACGGTAATTCAGTCTCAGAGGCCTGGGGTTTCTGTTGTTCCGCACTGTCTTCTTTACCTTCTGGGCCTCATCCAATGACAACATCATTATGCAATGCAAACACGGCCACGGGAGGATTCGTTTAGTGGTGCTTTACTTGTCGAAACGCTTTTTCCACACTCATGTTGTGGTTACTGGTGATGCATTCTGTGAAATGTTTTCTTTCGAGTCTAGCATTACGTTCTTCGCCTATTTACCTAGGGGTATTTCGTCGGTGATAATGAAGGGAGAATTGGATGTCACTCAGATTATTGGACGGAATGTCTTAAAGAGAGAAGTTTATTTGGTATTCTGTTCAAACATTTAGAATTCTCGTTTCGTTTTTGCTCAAGAGTACTGGAACAAATCTTTCTGCACGGAATGGCACCAAATATAGATATTTTTTAGGGTACAGCGCTCAGACAAACCCCCGGGTCCATCGCGGAAATATAGCAAATGCTACAGTCTCTTTCAATGATGATGTCAATTTGCCATGACATTTTAGAAAGTTCACTATCGAGTTTCATGTTGTGATTAAGAGTTATACCCTACTACGTCCTTTGGAGTCTTCATAATACCTAGAATTTTTATCATCGTCAGGATAAGCAACTCCGCGATAGGGTGGGTCCTCTTCTCCACTCTACTCCTGCGCCGCTTTTCATTCTCGTAAGTACTCTTAGAGTTTATATATTCGGTAGACTACCACATATTGTAAATGCGGTTTTTAAAAGTGAGGCCATTATATGTGAAATATAATGTCACTGCACACACCTTTTAGATCTGGGGTGCGGTTATTGAGAGATGGGGAGATTTAACACCGTAAGTTCCAACTATCGGAAAAGTTGAGGGGATTTGATGGCTTTTTAATCCGTCGAGGCTCAGCTGGTGTTGCTCCTAACGGTTGTGCTATGTTAGGAATACAAGCAGAATCAGATCAGATATGGCGTATCCTTGTTTAAAATGGCTGCAGCTCAAAGAGATTCCTAAACCTAATGTAATAACTCTGAATGCATGTCCCAACTCTCTCTCTCTCTCATGCGTTTACTAGATGTAGTTCTGGTGCGAAATAATCGTCGTCATCAGTCGTTGCCACAGCTCCATAGACGATGTAGATTCGCCGTATTCTTGCAGTGCTTGCATCGATCAACACAATCGAACGATCCCGATCGCCATCTTTTTTGCGAAATTCAATGACCTTTCGTTTTTGTCTTCTTTCATCATAGTCTGCGTTGCCAACATTCGAATCTGTAGCCGTGTAAACGGAAGACGGGTGCCCAAGGTGTCCAATTGTGTTTGTTTGCAAACTTTATATTTCACCAAGATGGGAGTAATTATTACGTTTCTCGTATTTAAATACATTCTCGTGATTCCTTTCGAAGGAGTTTCTCATCGGACATCTCGGTCCTTAGACGGAGGCTTATTATCCTCGGGGTATTGAACGAAAACGTCAATATTTTAAGAAAGAGATATGCTTTATTTATTGTTCGTCGATTGCAAGTCGTTGTGAAGCGAATTCACATCGTCGAGGGGTTCACATCCTCTTTATTTATGCCTCTCGTCCCCCTGGAATGAAATGCAATTTCTCCGCGCATAGTCATTTGGACGGTCCTACCAATCGTATCAACCATTAGGAGTTTCATTTCCCTTTTAAATTATTGCAGTGAGTATCGCCATGGTAGGAATTGCGTCGATTCCAAAGGTTCATTAATTATTTAAGTGCGCAAAGAGAAACTGAAAATCGCGGATGTCCTATTGCCTTGCCGACGATGATGAGCTAATTTCAGAATCAGTTCGATTCCTGGACCATCCTGGACCTCCGATCTCCTTAGCACTTGGATCCCGAGGGCCTTAATCCCCTCCCCCCTTCATCGTCATCAGTGGAAAAGGCACAAAAGGATTGCACCGCATACACGTGATGGTTGTCATTCAGCTAGTCTTCATCAGTCAGTCGGTTTTTCATCAATCAATCAGTTATTCATCAGCGCTGCGTAGCATCCCAGTAAGGTTTGTGTTTGATTTTAATTATTTAACCAGCTAATGTAATTAATTTCGTGTCGTTAAAGCGATTTTTTTCATATTTCTAGATATTTTTAATACCAAATTTCAAAGAAACTGCGGGAGATGCCGCAACAGTAACTTTTAATGGAGTCATCCGCTAGCATGCATTTCAATGCAACAATTTCAGAGTGTAAAAATCATTTGGCTTAACAGGGATTTTGTCACAACATCTTGTTTCTTCAAAGAGCCAAAATTTAAAAGTTTAAGAGGACACCTTGATATCTTAACTGGCTAAAGCACTCGGCCGAGCATCAAGGGATCCAGATTCGTATCCTGGTCAATGCGACGAATGAACGGAGTCATCCGCTACGTGTGCATTACAATGCAACAATTTCAGAGAGTAAAAATCATTCGCCTTGACCGGGATCAATCCCGGTCAATCTCAATCAAAGTCAAAGTCAATTAATCCCGGTCAAGGCGAATGATTTTTACTCTCTGAAATTGTTGCATTGTAATTTTTAATACCAGTTGCTCGTTGCATGAAATCGGCAGTAGTTATTAAACAGACCGCGGATGCCACTCCTCATTTGTTTTATGTTGTCGGTTTCGCTTTTAAATCCGCTGTGCCTGAAATTATCTCATGGATATTTTGGTGCTGTGCGTATTTTATGAGTAGGTAGTGTGATCAAATGTCTTCCATTGGCGTGAAGGTAATCTCGGATAAGTTTCTAAGATATATCTCGGCGATACGAGGAACTTAAGATTCCCGAAGGAGTCTTGCCCCGTGCTTTTCCCCTCTCTGTCATATGGTCGCAGGGGAGGTGTCATGAGGAAGCGACTCGGGTGCACGTTTCGAAGCACCGCCATCCTTACAGACATCGCGCATTCCCTTCGAGTGCCGTGAGGTGGTTGCCGGATTCACTCACCTCCACGCCCCCTTCGGCTTACAAAACTGCCCGAGACATGAAAATGCTTGTGCATGTGCTTGTTGTTTTGGCTTCTCCTCCTTGCACAACAATGTTCCTAGATTTGTGATCCATTGACCACTCTGCCGGACAAGAATTCCGCAGAAGACACGCTCTTCCGTCGTTTGACTCCCAACGTCCTAGAGATTCCATCGTAGCGGTGGCTCATCAATTGATTGCCGATGTGTTTGTTGTTCATGCCAATGAAAATGGCCTTGGATCAATGTGCATCTACTCAGATTGTGTCGCACTTTCCGGAAGGATATATTTCGCGTACGGAAAACCAATGGAAAAAACAATGAGTCATTGATTATGATTCCTTTTTCTGGATGCAATTGATGCGATCAGTGACTCAATAACTTATTTTATGTATCATTTGTTCCTAAGGTTAAGGATGTTTGTTATAACATATTACGTATTTGGTTTATCTAATGGTTCGAGTAATTTGGAAATGAAACCCATAGTTCATGGTTTCGAACATCTTATTTGGAATTATGTATTTTTTGACGCGAATAATTACATGCATCTGAAGTAACATTTACATTTTGTATTCCTTAAGTAGGACACATCTATGGGCAATTCTTGATGACCTGTTCAGTGACGTGATGATGTTAAAATTAGACGCAACTTTTGCTGCAAATTTCTATTCTTCAGGTGTTTTAATAACAAGTGTTAAGAGACAAGTTTTATCCCTTCAATTTTAATCAAATTAATCCAATGGATTTTCATTCATAGGATACCCAGCTGGTTATCCTTTTGCCAATTTTGTTATGTCCTATGGATAACATGTCTTGTGTATTGTGATCATACATTTATTCTTAATAGTTGGATATAATCGCATTGTCTGAGGTCAGGACGGAGCCTATTTCACGTATCAGCACGGCACTTAAATAGTATTTTGGTTTGACTTGGGGCTTTCTATATCCGTTATTTTCACAGTTCGATGAACTGTGGATATAATTGCAATAATTGACCATTGAAAAATACAGTCAATGGGATCTCCTAAGAAGTGTGCTTAATTTTTGGCAGTGGTGCCATGGTTATGTCCTCTCCCTAACTAGGAGTTAAAACTGTTAGGTAACTTAACTCCCTAATTTTAATGTGTAATTCTTGTTTAAGATTGAGGACACAAAGAACTGATTAGGGAAGGGGCTCCAGTAGGATATGGATTACGGGTTTTCTAATTATTTTAATCTTTATAGTTACAGAATTGATTAATGATGAGTATAAGTGGACCGAGAATTAAATTTAGGGGTATCTGCGAAGATAATTTGAGGAGATGACAGTTATGTAGTAAAGATTGAGTTAATGATAACGGTCATCAAAATGTTCAAGAACAGATTAATAATAAAAAAGTAATTTAAATACAGATCTAGATTAGCCACAGCGCTGATGAAAACGAATTTTTAAAATTCGTCTTCATCGCGTTCAAGTGTCACCCCATTTGAAATACGACAATCTACCTTGCTACTTAGTACCTGGATTTTCCTGCGGGAATTTTCTTACCATTTATATTTTGACTTTTCGGTGAAAATGCACATTCTTGGGGCGGGGGGTTAAATTCCAAATACTCCTTTGGACAAGTTTTTCCAGGAACCTTGCAGTCGTGATATTTATATTTCCTTTGCTAGTTAGTCTGTGTTCAATTTGTTGAGGTCATAGAATGAAATATTTGTAATGAAAGAAGATATCGATTCGAATAACATTGGAGAGAGAGAAAAACATTTTCCCTTTAACGTTCGTGTTTCGGATAGCCCGGATGTGGGTAAGAATTGAAAGTTTAGGACACCAATATCACAACGGTAATTTAAAGTTATTAAAAATTATTTTTGGACAGACCTTGGGGTGAACAAATTTTCAAATGGGCTATTTAATGAATTCCAAACCAACTCAAGAAACGAACGAAAAACGAGCGAGATTAAGACTAAATTACGATCATCTTTGAAATTCACTTCCTATGATAAGTGGGAGAGATTAATCGATAACGGCTGTTCGTGGGAAAGTATTCCCTCGGTTTCCTCGTCATACTGGATGTTTAACCATCAAGTTCCTCTCTGCCATTTCTGCCATATTTTAACATCGAACTGTGACCAATTCCCCCTGCCCTTCCTTCCATTGGCACTCCAATGAATTAGTACAACTACTGTCTCAAAGAAGCAACTCTACTTCCGTGTAGTTTTCGAGTAGTGAATTATTCCTAAACACCGAAGGAAGCGTGTGCGTGTAATTTCTAAATTGTATCATTAAACGCCGTGCTTTTATTATAAATTTTGTGACTGCAATATTCCACTTACCGAATTTCGATAAAATGCTAGAAGTGGTAATCACTCAAAGACTTTCGACGCGTTTAGAGACTTTCTAAATATGCAGAAGATTTTTGCCCGAGGAAACATTTTCACGGAACACACGACGCCGTACATATGAAGAATGTACTGACAGCCTTGGGTAAATGAGTAGAACTAACCAAAATTGCGAGTGCTGCACCCTTGCCCTCCCACGCCGTCCACGGGTCGTAGGTTTTGAAAAACTGAGGAGCCAAGGCGTTGGTGGAAAGTTATATGGGTCGCCGTTTAAGGGTCACGTGAAAAAATGTATGTGGCCGTTTGTCTTGGGAAGGCTGCTGCCCCGAATCCTTTCCGTCGATGGCGCGGGAGGCAATTCCACGGGCGATGCTGGAAGCTCGGCGAGAACACTCGCATCAAAGTGCTGCTTCCGGTTCCAGTGTTGGTGCGGTGAGGACCGGATAACTTTTGTCGAATTTTTTTGAGTGCGATGCTGACTTAATGTAATTGTAGCGACACGCGGACATGAATTTTGGTTTGGTTTGTCTTTCCCCGGAAGTGGGAAGGAACTCGCAGGGATCAAAATTTCAATTTCTGTTCTCGCTTTGCGCTCGTTAACCTTCGAAGTTTTTCCTGGCTCTTTTGTTAATGTTGACCGTTATTAACTTAACGTGATTTGGGCTCGTTTTATTTCACAAATTGGTATACATGTATTTTGATTCGATTCCATTTTCTCAGCTGCCATCATTTCATCGTTGATAACATACGAGGCGTATTCTTAAAGTAAGTACCGTTTGCTTATATTTAAATATTGGCGCTTCAGAACACAGTTTTGCTCCTGCCGCGCCATCTACTGATTCATTGAGAAGCTATAGCAGCATTTGTTTTGTTTCAGAAGTCGTTTGCTTGTCCGTGCATGCAAACAACAATGTCCGCGACAATCGTTGATCCCGCCAGCTGTGAAGTGCGTTCCGTCATACGATTCTTGTATGCAAAAGGATTGTCGGCTGCTGAAATTCATCGGGAATTATGCCTAGTTTATAAACCTACAGTTATGGGTGAAGGAAAGGTTAGACAATGGTGCTGTGATTTTAAAAATGGACGAACAAATGTCCATGACGAAGAGCGAAGTGGTAGGCCCAGTATTCTGACCGATGAAATTGTTTCGCAAGTGGAACAAAAACTGCGATGTGATCGTCGATTGACAATTAATGGCCTGGCTGAACAATTTCCTCAATTTGGACGCACTACTGTCTACAATATTGTTACGGAAAACCTCGGATACCACACATTGGGTGCAAGGTGGGTACCGAAAATGCTCACCGACCACCACAAAGAGCAAAGAATGTCCAGTGGACGAGAGTATTTGGGTCGTTGGGAACTCTTTTAACCACCCACCGTACAGTCCTGACCTTACACCCAGCGACTACTTCCTCTTCTTGCACTTGAAACTGGTTCGGTGGACAACGTTTCGAAACCGAAGAGGAACTTAAGAATGGCGTTGTCGATTGGTTCAACCCTGGGCGGCGAGTTTCTATGCAGAGGGGTTAAAGAAGCTGGTGCAGCGGTACGAAAAATGCTTAGAAGTGAACGGCGATTATGTAGATAAGTGAAGTAGGTTTGTAACTAACTAAAAGTGCCAATTAAATTGTGTTTCATATGAGTATATTTTTTCCTGTGACCAAACAGGCCTTACTTAATGAACACGCCTCGTATTTACGATGCCTTTGCTCATTGTGTACGGATTGAATATAATGCTCCAATTATTTAAAAATACGAGTGAGTAAAAATGCAAGTTCTGTTTCACTTGAGGCACTGCACTTACTATGTTGGTCAGTGTCTTTGTTGGATCTATTGATTTCGGAATATTAGCTGAAAAATGTCATAGGACGGCTTTACAACATATCGTCAGGGGGTTAATATTGATTAAAATATGCTGAAAACAATTGTGGGCGTGTCGCACATTTGGTTAATGTTTGTGAAATAATTTAGAGGAGCGAATCCGTGGTCTGCCAATATCTTTGTTTGTTAAAATACGTACATATTACGACAATAATTATTAACAGAATACATTCGTAATAATATTAACGTGAAATTAGGGAAATTTTCTGAAATATTTTGTATTTTTCAGTACAAACGAGGCAAAATTTATGTTGAGAAGCACAATAACGCTCGTTTTCTTGTGATTAAGTATTGAGAGTATTTACGGAATTCCGTATTTTTAAGCCGTTTCAAAATGTTCAGATTTCTCCTGAAATTATTCATTATATATCATTCATCCAAAATGGATACTGGGGCAATTGCTTTGGTGGCCGGCTGACCACCACAAAGGAAAAGGTGAACATCGTATGATGAACAAGCCAGTAAATAAATGATTAGATTGGCTTTCCTGTTTTTTCACTTTCATTTTTCAGTGGAGGCAACATTTACCGCTCCATTGTCCACAAGTTGCTCATGTCGTTGGGTGCTGCTATAAGTTGGCGGTGTGACTTTTAAAATCCTTCATTAACATCGACTGGTCTGTCTCAGGTTAAGGTCACTTGTGTGCCGACGGTTATATTCTAGTACAGTGTCATGTACGGGGATACGCACGTTGAGTTTGTTTCAAGTCGAAAAACAAGTTTCCTCCATGCATGGGAGTAAATTATTCCCGGAGCCAGCTTTTCTGTTTAGAAGTAAATGGATGCGTTGCTGTTGGGGACTACTCCTCCTCCGAAGCCAAGCTCTCAAATTTTTGAATTAAACTTGTTATTTTGTGCCGCCCACCCCTAGTTTTTAGCCGCCTTTTTTGAAGTTTGCGTTGTTTTTCATCAAATTTCTGGACAGCATTTTAACACTCGGAATGGGAGCGTCAGGGTGGGGCCACTGATGACTAATGGATTAGATTTGGCAACAGTGTAGTCTTGCTGCTCAATGGAGCAGATGGGGAGAGCGACGGAGACTGATGCGGGGCCGGGGGGGATGGTGGTGGTGGGCGGGGAAGGCTTTGGGGGCGGCGTGCGACTCGGAAGGCCCTGGGGTGTGGGGGCACGGAAGGGATTGGGGTGTGGGGCCCCGTGGCCGTAGTATAGGCGAGGAACATGGCAAAGTGAACATGGGAAGGATGTGGTGGGATGGATACATCGATGCCAAGCCGTCGAACGATTCGATACAATTCGATTCGATTGCCTCGCTCGTTATTTTCTTTGACGTTTTAATTCATCCTTAATTACGTTCCAGTCGCCACGGCGCGCCGTTAGGAGTTTCGTCCTCGTGATCTCACCCTGATTGATATACAGTTCGGATAGTATTAAACGTAATCGCGGATCCCTGTGAAAATATATTTTCATGATTATGGCGATGTTCACACGTGCCACAGTTCCCTCGAGCTCTTCGCTTGGGAGTCCCATTTACTATGACGCATACATATTCAAGCAGTGTAACTAGTCTTCATTAATTCGTCCATGAATTAGATGTAATTCGTGCTGAAATGCCAAAATTTAACTGGTCGGAATTTGGGAGTTCATGGTTCGAATCTCGATCGAATTAAATGATTTCTACAGCATAAGTACCAGATGGTAGTGTAACCTTAGTGGCAACACATCTCCTCTAGCCTTCTTCGGCAATCGTTAAGGAGTCCCCAAGGGTTTCATTTTGTCCATCGCAATGGTTCCGCAATGAATTATTCGGAAGGAAGCAGGTGACGTCACACAACTTTGCCGATGGCGTTCGCTGCATGGATGTCTTCGCCCATTTTCTTTAGTACATACACACACACCTTATCAACGCGTCTGACCTCAGAGAATATCGTATGTGAGGGATTGGGGTGTAGGACCTAAAACGACATCGACGAGTCTGGGACCCCGAGTGCATTTCCCATCGAGTCTTCAACATGTTTTCTCCTGCTGGTCGGGCAAAGCAAGCACGGAACTTCAGCCGCGGTCCTCCGGGCCATTCCGGTGTGCCGAGGTGGTGAAGAATATGTCGGCGAGGGAGAATCCGCATCCCCACCAAGGGGTCGGTCTGGGTCACACGATGATTCGGAGGCCGGGGTTAGCTTGTGTTGCCCCCGGGCTGGATGAGCATGAAGTTCCGACGCCCCCGCAGTGCGGCGCGTGTGAAAAGCGGGGCATCGCACACGGGAGGGTGGCATTAGGCAGGGTGGCGGAGTTGTGGTGAAAGTGTGGAGGTTGGGGGGTGGTTGGTGCGAGAGAGAGGGAGATGGGCGCGAGGATGGCGAGATGAAAGGGGAGACGGGGGTGGAATGGACGCAGTGCTCTCGCGCCCCATGGGGGTGGTCGGACGTGCAGCGGCCTCATGGGTGGTGAAAAGGTTAAAGAGAGAGAGAGAGGTGGGGGGGAGGGGTTAAGAAGGTGAAGGGCCGGCCGCCGCCGATTGGGAGTGTGTGTGAGAATCGCCGCCGGGAGGAGAGAGAGAGACGAAAGGTTCTGGTGTTGGTGGCTTTGGGAAGTGCCGGCGAGGAAGTGTACGGGGGGAGGGAAGTGTTCTGGCTACGCCGCCTCGCTCGCCTTCCCGAAATCCCATCCACCCCTCTTCCCTACCCTAACTCACACACACACACACACACACGCCCGCACACACGCCCTCGTGCCTTCGAACCTATTCGCCCCATTGTTGCCGCTTCTCTCCCTCCCCCACTGGCGCTCCCCCCTCTTCTCCCCCTCCCCGGTCGCTCTCGTCGTAGATTGACTCAGTCCCTTCGCTCCCACCGCGGCCTGGACCTTTAATCTCTCTCCCGCTCCCTCCGCCGGGGGTTCGATTTTCACTGTTTCAAGTGTCCGAGTGCGCGCCGACCGGGGGGAGGGAGGGAGGTCGCGGGGTTTACGGCAGCATAAACGGGTGTTCGCGGAGGGAGCGTTGGTCGGGCGAGGGTGTAACAGAAGCAGGAGGAGAAGGGGGGGCCTTGGATTCGCCCGACTGATTGAAACGCCTCCGCATTTGTTCCCCTTCCTTCCCCCTTGCGCTTTACCTAATTTTAGGGTTTACAGTCTCGTATATGAGTCGATACATCACCGGCGACTATGACGCGTGTGACATACATATGTACATCCAGATCCTCGCTCACTGGGTCTCTCTTTCTCTCCTCGTCTGTCTCCCTTCCCTACTCTCTTTCCTGTCGTCGTTTGCTGTCTCCCTCCCCCTTTTGCTTGATTTCGTCTCCTTCTTTTAAAGCCGTCCTTTCCGATCCTGCGCATTACCGAGTGACTAAGCGTGTCCTTTTGGTATTTGTTGTTTATGAGGTCGAATGTTGTACGTAAATCTTGTCACACCGTCAATCGTGTCCCTTAGGCATCGCAGCAAGGGGAATTGCTCACGCAAATATTTGGCTCGCAAACTGCCAATTGAACGCATTTCAAAGCAAGACGTGAAAGGACCCAACTTACACTTATATCCATGTCCGAGTCTGGCTTTGAACCGACCTCCTTCCTCTCTGTGCTTGTAGGGGCGTGCTATTGCCCACCGAATCAGTAGTCCTCCTCGTGGGCGTAGGGGGGTAGGAGGTGGGGGTAGTCTTTTCAATTTGCGATGCCTATCGGAACGTCGACTCGGCCTCGTTCGTGATTTTTCTCTTCTCGTTCATCCTGCCGCATTTCTTGGAATTCGGCCCTCCGCCCCAGGGCCAGGTAGCTCCGCCTTTGAGTGGACCCATGTTTTGTTGTTACACATTCACTCGCATCTCGCAGCT
This sequence comes from Hetaerina titia, assembly GCA_037158775.1. NCBI lineage: Eukaryota > Metazoa > Arthropoda > Insecta > Odonata > Calopterygidae > Hetaerina > Hetaerina titia. The sequence continues at coordinate 94,714 of JAVFHJ010000022.1, forward strand.
GCTGCCGTGGAAAGCCTCCTTTTTTTCCGACCACGCAGGGTGCGGGAAACTCTCCTTCCCTTCGGCGACGTTGCCATATCTCATGCCGGCAGCGGGGTTTGGGGCGGGTAGCGTGCAAGCTAAAAGGGAGGGTTTTGAATGAGAAATGGGGGAAGAAGGAAAATTGAGCGGGGGCGGGGGATGCGGGAGGGGAGCACAGGGTAGGGGAATAATAGCGGAAAGGACATTCTAGTGGCAAAGGTTTGACTAGGCGAGGGGGGCGAGTTTTAAGAGGTCGGGGCTGTTCGAAACTCTCCCTTGTGACTCACTCCCTCCGCCCCCCCCCTTACCGCACGACCTGTGTGTTTTGTGACTTCAGAGTCCGGAATAAATTCCACTACCTCGTATTTATGTCCGACCTCCCGAGGGTCCGAATTCTTTTAGCCTAGGGAATCATCACTTTTTCTCATATCGTAGACAAAACAGGAAATATGTTACTAACATTTCTGAGACGGTGTTGTGCGATGGTAGGGCTGTGTGGGCTTGATTTCTGGACGTCGTCGTCTCCCCCAACTCATGGAGGGCGGGTGGCTGCTGAATTGGTGGTGGATGTGGAAGTCCCTTACCAATGGGGAGTTTCCTAAGGTTCTCAAATCTGAGTCGCTCTCCTGCTAATAGAATTAAGCTGAAAATGCTAGTAAGCTAAACAATGCTCGCCATCCATGTCATGCTATAAAATCCTGCGTTTGATTATTCAGCCCAATTAATTAATGAAAGCAAAATATGGCTTACCCGTCAGTTGCTTAATCAAAAGAAAACTCCGAAAGATATAACGATTTGAAATAAAAATCTTCCCGTTGCGTTTTGCGTGAAGTGAAATTATTCCGTATTTATTTTCACTATTGGTTGACGAATATTGGTGATCAAAGATATATTTCGGTTCCAAATCAATTATCAGTACGTATTTCTCTTTTTCGCCTTCTTATTGTTAACTCCTTCCAATAATATTGTCGTCTTCCTTGGAATATCTCCCGTTCTAAACCATTAGATAGCGTAGAACGGTGCTATTCGTAATGGGTTTTCATCCAACATTTGTGTTTCCAAACAAATATACGGATTTTACGTTTTTTTTTAATTAAGCGGAATTCTTTTTCCCCTAATCGAGAGAAAGGGCATTTATCTCTATCAAAGTTCAGGGCCCATAGAGTTGAGAGACAGACAGATACAACGGAATCGTAGGAATACGGGAGTGTGCTTTGGATCGAGCTAAGCGGGGTGTCGGGAGATTTCAATTCCAGGGAGCTTAAATTCGGTTGACTGATTCCCATTCCAACCAACAGGGCTGCTGCTTTTTCCGCTCCATCCTCACACCCAAATCCCATTCTTTACGCTTCAGGCCGTGTGTGCTTGGTGGCCTCCTGCATCTGCGTCATACATTGCTAGCTGTCATGTGAACGTGTGGCGAGGGTGCCAAAGCACTGGCTTGCGATTTTTTAATTTTAGTGAGTCGCGAACTGAAACTTATATGGTGTCCGTTGAACGAATGTCGAAAAGTTTCTCCTGTCAGAAGCTTTAGGGTGTTCAGTTTTAATTTGGTCATGATTTGGCCCAAGTTTTTAAAGAAAAATAAGAAATGAAATAAGAGAAATAGGGAGTTTTTATAATTTATTTTTCCAGGGTGCTATAATCTGCCGATGTTGTGTATATGATTACTCCTCGGTTTCCTCGCCGTATGAAAAACAAACCTTGTTATTCATTTAGAGAGATGTTTCAGGCAGGCTGGTTCACTTTCCTCATAGCTGTGAGGGAGGTTTCATCCTAGTTTTTATAAATCCCTGCAACGCCTATTTTTCTAATGGTCATTTTTTTCACGAATTTGGAGTGTCATATGTGAATTTAGGGGTATTTCCGCGGTTATCATTTTCTCCTGTGGCTCCAAGAGACTCAGAATATTATTCCAAAGCTAACTGACTGGAGTAGAATCACACTCTTAACCCTTTCATTACATTAATTGGTATCTCATCTGATCAAACTTCTCCAAGTCGAACGTGTACGTATGTTCTCATGTGTATGCCCATGACAACTGGTAGGCGTGCGTGACTCTCTGTCAGTTGACATGTTCCGAGTCATGTACTCACGTTTACTTCTTTGATGATGTGATAACAGTGAAAGGTACATGCAAGTATTCAGTTTGGATTTGTACTTCTCGTGTGGAAACTTATCTCCATCTTTCATATTTTGATCTTATTTTTTTATAGTCATTCTGATAGGCACGAGTCAATTACCATTGAATAATATTCTAGGTCCTTTACCAAAAGATAGCGGAGAAAAATACAGAAACTCCTTTCTACATATTTCCGTACATTTGCGGGGATCTGTGTGCTTTTTCTAAGTCGAATGAGTATCAGTCAGTGGAATTACAAACAGATAAAATGACTCTTACAGCAATCTATCTGAAGGTTAGTTTGACAGGTACGGGTGGAGCTGACGCAACACTAAGTTCAACGGCGTGTGAAATTCACACATCAGCCGGGCTGGGGGGTCAGTTCCGCATTCCCTGTGCCGCCCGTGGTTTCCCAGGAAGATCCAGTACTCAAAGAATCACAAGGCTTGGGTGAAGCTGAGGGTGCCGCCCAGAGAGGCGTCCTCTGGGAATCGAACCCGGGTTCATCCGTGCAGCAGCCCAGGGCTCCACTCTCTGGACTGCCATCACTACCTAAATTTGGCTAATTAAATTTTGAAGTTATTTTATTTTTGGTACTAACGCTTCACTTTTCATTTCTACTTCTTACACTATAATAAACGGCCAAAGTTTTGGGAATATGCAATCATCAGTGCTGTTAGTTGTTAGCGTTAAGGTAAACTTTCTATTTCAGCTTTACTGTTTAAATTAAATATAAATTATATGCAACCGTTTTTAATTAAAGCTATAAAAATTTAAATAGGCAATGGAGATAATAATTGATTTGTTTTTCAAATCGATAAGGCTCTAGATGAAGGAGCAAAGCAAGTGAGAGGTGTAACACGTAGGAATGATTAAGATCAAAACTGATGAAATGAGAAATTTATTTGTGATGGTAAATACCCAGCGTCTGGCGTCAGTCGTTTAAAATTAATAGGTTAGTCTGGATGTTTAGTTTGGCTGAGTGGAGGAGGGTGCAGATGCACGATCCATTAACACCGAGTAGATTTGTTTTTATGCCAAGCAAGCCGACTGGAATTCACTCGTACGCACACATACATACATTTTGAAATTATTTTAACGAAAGAAAACTTATTATAAAACGTTTCCTTCTATACCAGAACGACAAAAACGTACTTGACTAAGCTGTGGCATTGAATGTGTTTGCTTTAAAGATATAAGTATCTGATTCTCCAGGACTGATTTTTTTCGACGGTCAACCCCATTTCGGTATCACCCTCGTTCGGAACTACTGCTTTAAACGCGGTCCACTTCTGATCGTCAATTTACCTGCACCAAGCACGCGTACTCTTCGACATACAAGTACGTACAGGGTTCGTCCGGAAAATAAGTTTATGATGCTCATTGTCTTTTTTGACAAAAGGGAAGTCGTCCACTACGAATTTGTACCTGAACGTCAAACTGTAAATGCTGCATTTTACGTCCAAGTGCTCGACAGGCTTCGAAAACGAGTCGCCCGCGTCCGGCCAGCGATCAAAAACATCTGGCGGCTGCATCACGGCAATGCGCCGTCTCACACCGCGCTTGTCGTGTCGGACTTCTTGGCCAAGCACGGCGTGGCAACGCTGCCGCACCCGCCCTACAGCCCGGGCTTGGCACCACCGGACTTCTTTCTGTTCCCGAAGATAAAGAGGAGTTTGAAAGGAACGCGATACGGGACTTTGGACGCCGTCAAAGAGGCCGTGACGACGTGTCTTCGAGAGGTTCCCGATGATGCCTTCGCGGGAGCGTTCCAGGAATGGGAACGCCGCTGGAACAAGTGTATCGACTCACAAGGGTCCTATTTTGAGGAATATTAGCTTAAGATATGTAAAAGTGTAATGCATTTTTTTTCCTGAGCTCAGTACACTTATTTTCCGGACGAACCCTGTATTCCGAGTGCTTAGGAGTGTTTCGTTAAGTGCTTAAAAGGCCCTTTTCACCATTTTCCTTATTAGAAGCACATGTTAAAGATTGTCTATCCCAAGACGGTAATTGTCGGCCCTCCTCATTGATTCTCAGTGTTCCCTTGCGCTGGCTCACCAAAGGTACGGGCCGTCCTCCTCCTCCATTCGTGGTAACACCTCTCTGCCCGACCGCCTTCAAACGGTCTGCGGCGCCAACTTCTCCTCGCCATGCCGCGCTCTCTCCTTCACGGATAAATCTCGCTAAGAGATACTTCATCGGGTCTTTCCCCTCACCACCGCAGGCGTAACATCGCTGACTAAATTTCTCAATAATGAATGGCCACTTCTGTTCTAATGAACTTTTACCTTATCTCTCTCCGTGCACATCCTTCCTCGACCGGCAACCCGCAATCCCAACCGCCGCCTCCCCACCGAGATCCTCATTTCACCCCGGCTTTCGTCTTCCCGCACACCTTCCATTCCCTGACCTCATTTCCCTTTTCCTTCGCTACTTCATTGGAGCCACAGTGATAATCCTTTGAGCCTCCAAGGCGCTTTCTTTACGTATATAATCCACCTCCACGGTTATCGTAAATACTTTTCCATATGGTTTTGTTAAATCCAAGGGTAGCACACTGAGTAAGTTTTCCTTCGGACACGCTGTGAGGGCAGTTAAATAAATATCTAAGAACCAAATGAAAAAATCAGAGTGAAGAAACATGCGGTTTGAAATGTGGCTTAGTCTGGATTATGTAAGCCTTAATTTAAGTCTCAGAGATTGGAGTTGTTTCAAAGTTGAAATTAACTTATTATACTTTTAATAAGATAGGTGGGAAAGTTGCTATGCTGGTTATGCATTACGTTAATGAGTCTTAATTGCTTCGCACTATCATTTTGGAAATACCTTTCCATAACATTCACAGATTCAGTGGATATCGATATTCATGTTTTTATTGGTAGATCTATTCATTCTTCTCACCCCATCTCCAATTCACTAGAGTGTATTAATGCCAAGTAAAACATTTGACTACGAAGAATTTTAAAAAAATCACAATATGTCGGTGTGAAAATATCACTTGGAAAAGATATCGATTATTCTCTGTGAGGAAGGAAGAGGCATCCCGTATCTACCATCAATTATAATACCCTAATATTTTTTAAGTTTTGATATTCTTTTATATGATTGACCGTGCTGCGCTGTGGCCTCAGAGCATGCGTCATCGTTTTTTATGTTGAAAAATCTTAAGAATCCAAGTTCGTGAGAGAAAGTCAGGAATTAAAGTGCATTATGTGTCAAGCGTTATGGCGGACGATAGAAAAATTTTATTCCGTTCAAATGTTTAATCGACGTTGCATGATATGGTCGACGATAACTTCATGACGTTTACGTATATTTCGATTATTTCTCCTTGATTCGTTAAGATTAGGCTTTAGTGGATAATTTCAAGGCTTTGACGTAGTTATACTTTTTCGAATCGAATACTTTCGATTTTAGAATTAGAAATGTTTAGTGATTGTCTGCTGCATACGATCAATGTCGGGCTAGAAGACTAATGGTGAATGCTAATGCTAATATTTCTATTCATTATTGATATTAGTTTTTTTAACTTCTTGGATGGTTGTTTTAATAATAAAAATAGCATATGGATTATAATTAACTAGCACACGTACGTGTACAAGTTTAGATGCCTGTATGAATTTCGTGAATATTACCTTTATACCGTCACTCTGTGTACGTTATCACGACTCCGTATGCTATCACTGCCTTGAAAACCTGCATCTTTTGACCGTGTAGCTCGGAAACAAAGATCCGGTAACGAAATCTCTAAATTTTGGTCTGTAATGTATGTCAACTGAAAATAGTTGGGAGAAGAAGGTTAGGATGAAATACATTCTTCAAACTAATTGTTTTTAATATAACAAGTGCGCGCGTGTGTGTGCTTTGATGACGAAGTATTTGATAAATTAAGCAGGTGAAACTATTTTAAATATTAGATGAAATATGATGATTTTTGGAAATTCAATATTTTTGTTTTATTTTTGAAACCATAATGAAAAGTGTCCATTGCCGATACTATCCTAACTTGACTGCCTGGGTGCACTTGAAATGTGGGTCCAAGCAATTATATATCTCCCGTTTGCCTCGCTGGTTTTACTTCCACCACTATTAAGATGATACGGCGCTACTGGCGCGAACACGCAAGATTATTCTACAGATTATGATGCTGCATGGAGCTAAGAAAATTCTGTTTATTTTTTCAAGTGCTTGTTTTACCTAATTAGGAACGCAAAATTACACTCATCTCGTGAAGATGGTTTATGTTGTGAAATAAAGCTTGTCACTCTGTTCCCCCTGAGCATCGCTTGAAGTAAATTTGTGGCAACATAGGAGAAAGAGGTGCTACTGGAAATCATGGAGTAGTGGTTGGTGGTGGCTGAGGTGTGCTGGGAAGAGGTATGAATGTGCCGTTCCGACCACGGGGAAGGGCGAGAAACTCCACCTCTTTGGGCTCCCGGGCCATTTTTATCACTCTGTGACCTACTAATGTAAATTTTCCAAATCGTATGTTTCTCTTTTTCGTGTGCATCGATCTCGTGATATATCTGATCCCGTATCTTTAGATATAATTCATAACTGGCGGAATTAACCTTCGGGCCTTCGTGGCGCGCAATGCCCTGAAATCATTTGGTTTTTGTTAACTTGAACTAATTAGATTGATCACCTAGTAACGAGTGTGGATAATGGGACTGGTTGTGCTTATTGTCTACCATAAATGTTCTCCTAGGGTGGATAAATCAATCCGTGGATTGAATGGGCCGTGCGTGCCAACGAGACGGGTAGCGGAGGGATGGAGGGAGGGGCTAAGGTATGGAAATTGAAACGGGCCGCGAGATCAATTCCTCGCATTTACATGCAGCATTTCGCACCCAGCTGGACTCAGGAAATGCTCTCCCTATTCGGTGTTTTCGTAATTCAAGTATTCGGTGGATTCTCGTTTTGTAGTGATCGCTATCGTGACACCTTTGATGAGTGATGTCCGACCATACTGAATGCTGTACTCGAATGTGTCATAGGAAAAGTAAATACGAAAGATGTAGTCGAGTCCGATTATAATGGACGAGTGAAAAATTAATCCGTAAATTAATAAATTATGATAACACTTTCATTTTTTAGAAATATTAGTAGACACAGAACAATTATTTTTTATGCATTCGAAAAATTCATAAAATTGCGTCCCCCATGCTAATAATGTATGCTTTGTGGTCATTTTCATTGTTACCATGTCAATCGCAACTGTTGTCAGTTAACTAAGAGTAAATTCATTTTTTTCACTCAGGGACACAGTAAAAATTATGCTTCAAAACATAACAAAGCGCAATTTTTGGATGGCTTTTCGTTTCCAAAATTACTCGTGTCTTTATGTTTTGGTACAAATTGGTATCAGTTAAAATAATTTGTTATCAGTAGTACAGGCAAGATTACTATTTGAGTCAAGGAACGATTACAGGTGAAGGTGATCGCTGTGGATAATTGTTTGGCGTTTTGGTCACTGTAATCGATGGCCTCCTTTCGTGGCAGCAGTAAGATGGCAGTCACCTAATTTGGGAGTCGTTTCTTAAGTCGCGTAATGGGTAAATGAACCAAAGGGAAATCTGTTAAACCAAGACTGTTTGGTCTTTAAACTACGTGTGTTATTTACGACAATTGTATAAAATGTATAATTCATTGAACGAAATTAAATTTAAAAATGAATTGAGAAACTCCATAGTGGGAAAAATGTTAATTAATGCCTTAATTTTATTGTTTCATTAGCGCATGATTCCCTTCCGCAAACGCCCAAAGAAAAGTTTCTCTCGTTGGGAAAAGTAAATCCGCTGCCCAGGGGCATCCAACGCAGTGGGTGTAAGGATTAATAAAATCCAGAGGAAATTAACCTAGAGATAACGGTGGAGCAGAACTGCTGGGGTGAGTCTGATAAACATCCTTACCGTGCGTGCATAGGGCTTCCATGTATCAAGACTCAAGTGTTCTCCGCGGAATGCTCATTCGGGAATTGTGATCCCTCGCCGCCCCCCTCCCCCCCTTGCCTCTGCCACCCCCTCGGGGGTTTGAAACAAGCCCCCCCCCCCGGCCGGATGCGTGTGCACTAATACTTGGCACGGGTGCGGCTGGCTCTCTTGCCGCTCGAATGTTGTTGAGTGCCGGACGAGACGGCGGAGTGGGTTTTGTACACGACGAATATCCTCAGCGCGACGTGTTCCATCTCCACCTTAGGCCGTGATGCATTGAATTTTCGTCATTATGTTTTTAAGGTGCACCCCGGACGCCTTGGTGCACGATATGCGTGAAATTGTAATAATTAAATTTATTATTCTGTGTAAAAAGTCTATTCCTCGAAACGTTGCAGTCCATTCAGTTTTTAACCGCCCTTGGAATAGAACTTGCGTAGATTTTTATTTGTTTTCCATTCGAATGCCTCAGCTCGACCTTTTTGATTTCTTTAAAAATGTTTATAGCAAGTATTTTAATATGCTAAATAATTATTCGTCTTGCAAATGAGGACTTCAATGGAAAAGCCTAAATGGAAGAGGGATAGTGTATTTGTTCACCTAACATATTTGGTAATGCGTGGAATAGTGCCACCTGCACTCACACAAATAGTTCAGATGTCCATTCTTGTGCTGCAAGGGTCAACGTGAGTTTCCCTCGAACATGCGACAGGCTGCGCTTCATCATGCGATCACGCTGCGTTTCCATGGAAAACCTTGATTACGTTTCCAATCGCTAATATTTCTCATAAGGAATGCATCTGCAAGGTAGGGAATGTGGTATATTTTTACTGTGAATATTTGCCGAATTTTCTTCAGTTTTGAATGTTCAATGTCCATTTAATTGACCAACTGCATGGCGTGAAATTCATTTTCATTGTCACATGAAGTATTTAATTACAAAGCATCTTATCTAAGAACTCGAGGGAAAATCAGTAATCTCGCACCACCCGCGTATTTAGAGTGTCTAATAATTCTCGATTTGATGACTGAAAATCAAAGCAAACAATTGCTTCAGCCAATAAAATTAAATTCTTTGCTGTCAAAGAGTGATTTCTCTTGCATGATAAATGATTTGCATACCTGTTATTCAGTTATGCAAGCCATTCGATTTTAAATAGAGTCCGCGCCTAAAAATATTACGCGACAAATCCCTTTATCTTATTTTATTGTCACTGGGTCGCATCGTCATTTGTTTTCCACCAATCCGTATAAGACTTGTCGGCCGAGTGTGAAAGTATTTCTCGAATTTTTCCCCGCAGCCAATATGGGGTGATCGTAAATCCCCAATCTCCTAACTGGCAAAGCTTTTACGATCAGTCGCTGCCCTGTGTCGCAATATATCAGGGAGGTGCTGAGCAGCGTTTAAGTGACCTCCCGTGGTACGTGTGGGATTTGAGCCTAAAACATTGCCCGTGGAGGGACTTCCATCGCGTATATTTAAAAATATCGCAGCGAAGAATTCTGAATGTCGCGAGCGAGTTTTCATCGTTGATACGCAAATAATTGTTGTCATCTATGCATTATCGAAGGTATTTAATCCATTAGTAGCAAACTTCATAGCAGAGCCGACCCTCGCATTCGAGAAATTTCAAACGCCCGTCATTCATAATTACGCCATTATAAAAAATGAATGGCATTGTGTAAATGCCATTGGAAATTTAGTATTTTAAAAGTGCTCGCGCGGATACCGAATAAACGTGATTGTATAATTGGAATTTCCAAAAACAATTGACCAATAAATATTTTGTGAGCCGATTGCCCTAAAAAGAAAATAGTTTTTCTTTCATTGGGTAATTTTGGATCAACGACTTTATTTAAGAAGCAATGTTAAAGATTATAGTAAAAATCAACTTGTACATCACTTACACATCGCGTGACACACTTTATATACAGGTATTTATATACCTGTAAACTAACACAATTGAGTGATGCGGACTCTTAGTACAAACTTGGACACAATTCACGTGATTGCAAAGACGTTTAATGGCGTATTGTTTCTCGGAACAATTAATTTAGATGAAGAAATTCCTTGAGTGGGGTAGATTCTTGACTGCGGGCCGATAACTAGCAAAAAGACATTCATACCGGTTAAGAGTTCATTAGCATCAAAATGTACTCGTACAAATTAATGTTATGGCAGTAGTTATTAGGGGAGGCGACCGACAACCGAAGTCATTTGCGCCATTGGGGATAGGAGAGGCAACTTGGTGTGAGTAGGATCTTCAGGGAACGACGCAAGGATCGGAGGGAAACCCGGCCCCGGCATTAAGCTTGCTCCTGATGAAATACGCTAAGGAGTCCATAATTTAACGTCTCATCCGACGACGACGTACCCCACTGCAAATGCTCTCCACAAGAGGAGATTGGGATGCCACTGAGACATCCTACCACCACCGGATTCCGAACCCGGACCCTCGAGGTGGGAAGCCAGCACATTAAAAAGCATCCCGATCCTCGCAAGTGAATGTTGTTGCCAAAGATGCCTATGATAATGTTAACCCGTGAAAATTCGATGAAATACCTCGGGGAGTCGCAACAACTACAGGGATATTTATTTCGTGAATGAAGATGCTATCAATCCTGTAATGTGAAAGTTGTAAAATAATTGTAAATTTAAAAAAAACTAAAAGGTCTTAAACAAAATGTGAAACTTATCGCTCGATGTACCGGTTCACCTGATTGCCATCTTATCCGCGTTGTAGTAAATAAGTGTCGTACCTGTATTTACTTCCAAAGTCCGACGTCGTAGTTAATTGAAGACATGCCCGTCCAAGAACTTGCATAGCCAGAGTTTGAATCCTATCCTGAACACGGGGCGAACTCGATGTAATTGTGTTAAACAAACTAGGTAATTGGAAAATTATAGTACTTATTTGTATCCCCCAGTGATCGAAAAATGTTCTAGGGAATATTTCGTTTACGTAATTCATGTGGCTTAAATGTTATCTAAATGTTTTCATTGCTCATTCTTCTTATGATTAAGATTTCTCTCTAAAGTTAGGCTACTCGAATATTATTATAAGGTAATTTGTATTTATAATTCATCTTGTTTTTCCCATCTATGGATGCTTTCATTAATTATATTATATTATTAATGTTTACGGTGCTCGTCTTATTGCGTCTCGATACATTTTGCAAATTTGTTCCCGCACGAAAGTCATTTTTCAATGATAATTGATGAATTTACTAGCAAGCTACGGGCCATAATTCTCACTTACTTGCCTGTTAACTTGCCGTGAACATTTTTCCACTCCAAATGACTTAAATGAAGTTGGACAGCTGTCCGGAAGGGTAGTTATGCAAAAATGAGCTTATTTATTATGATTTTTTCCGAGAAATATAAATTACTAGCGTTGTGTGGCAGTTAAAAAAATACTTCGTTTATTCATGAACGCAGTGGAGACGCAATAGCTGAAGCTCTGGAAAACGGAGAAACTGTGTCAGAATTCGCCTTGTTTTTCGGGATTTTACGAACTACTAATGCTCAGAAATCGCGTTGAAGGGGCGCATGTTCATTGCTGAGCAGAGCACCTCTCTCAATGTCCTGCGTGGACAAAATGTGGTACTCATAACAGTGGCGCCCTTAAAATAGGCTATATAGTGTGACTGCTAAAATATTATGGCTGCCAGGGATATTTTTAATGCTAATTTTGACTCACTCGTACGGCCAAATACTTTTTATGTTGTTCTAAATCAAAATGTTGTTCTCAAGGACAAAGATTGTGATTGTGCGACATGGAAGGGTAACCAAGTGTGAAGAGAACTCATTTTTTTCACAACAAAGGAAACCTCCACGGAGGATGAGTTGACCTTCAACCTTAAAAAGTGCGATTGTCGCCATTGTTATCCGTTAATTTATATTAAAAGCATTCCTCCATAAACTGGCATTGTTTTGACGGAAATAGCGAAGTTTTTAGCCATATTTTAAAATTATCTTTCAATAAGAGTTTTTTTTTATTTCTTTTAGGGCGTTTGTAGGAATGTGTTTTTTTTTAAGTTAAACCAAAGTCTAAACTTTATGCCGTAAGTAAATTCTACAATTTTCATACTCTCTCATAATTTTGATTTTTGATAGTCTTTTATATCATCAAAAATTACGAAAAATAGGCGAGACGATTGTAGGTTAGGCGGGCACACCAACACATTTGGATAAATGGTTACAATATGAAGGTAGAGAATATTATAGCATTATATATTTCATCAGGCTCTTGGATTCCTGGAATCGCCCAGGTATTATTATTAGACGCTAATTGCCTCCTTTATACACATAATTTCATCCCCCTCCGCCCCCAGCAACTTCCATATCATCCCCACCTTTTTTTAAAATTCCCGCGCCTAACACTACCCCTCCAAACCCCTCCCCTCGCATACCTTTTCCCCCTTCTCCTTCCATCCACTGCTTCCGGGCCCTTCTCTGCCTCAGTTCTGTTCCTGACTCCTCTTGAGAAAGGTGGTTGCTCCACCGAAAATTCGAGACCCAGTGAGTCCCTCTTTTATGTGTTTCTGTTTCTGTGTTTGTGTCGACTAGTCCATTAACATAATACAGTATGTGTAGACATATATATATATATATATAATTTTCGCACATAGAAATAGATATATAAGGAAAGGGGATAGGAAAACACATAAAATACCAACATTTCTATGTGCGAAAATAATATTTGTTCGCCGTATGGCGGGATTTTCAAGTTTGAATATATATATATATATATATATATATACACACACACACACATAAAGGACAAACACAGGAGAGGTGGATAAGGCGGAATCGAGCAGGTCACGAGCGCAAAAATATTTCCTTGACCGGGAATTGAACACCGGTTCTTTCGAATTGTCGTGCCGATGTTCTATCCACCTCAGCTATCGAGGAAACGTAATTTACGCTGAGATCTTTTAAGCGACCAATTGCCCCGATTCTTTGGCCAATAGATGGCGTTAGGGAGCGGTTTCACCATCCAAAGGGGAAATAGACAACACATAGGAGGAAAGGACAGTAGGTTTGCAATCATACCACATCATAAAGGATAGGAACAGTGCTTTTCGTGCCACGCGTAGCCAGAAGAAGAGACGAACCCTATTGGTTTGAGCATCGGCCTGGCCATTCGAAAGATCCGGTGCTCAAGTCTCGGTCAAGGAAGTATTTTTGTTCTTGTGATCTGTTCGATTCCGCCTTCCCCACCTCCACTGAAGATCTGGTATCCGAAAAATCACAAAGCTTTGGTGGAGCTGAGGGTGCCCAGAGAGGCTTGCCCGGGAATCGAACCCGAGACCTCCGGTCAGTATTCCAGCGCTCTACACCTGGATTAATTGTTAGATGTGTGTATATATGTATGAAATAAAATATTTCCTAAACATAACACACATGTGTACATGCTCTCTCTCTCACACACACGCGTTGTTAAAATGTGGGCAGGATGCAGGCTTTCTCGAGTTACGAATGAGTTACGTTCCGAAATGTTCTTTTTTCAGACAAAACACTTCGGTCATTGTGAGTTGAATTGAAGAAAATCGTATTCTATTCCGATCCCAAGAGTTTTGTCAATTATCTAATAATCTTCGCATGAAAGAGCAAAACCACAGCACGGTGTGAAGGAAGTAGGTGTAAAACGCTTTTCAACTCAGTAAATTAGAATTAATGAATGATTGATTATTTTGAAATTATTGAACTTTTCGCCAATTCTTCTGAATATATTTCATAGGTGCATGGGATGTGGTTTAAGTCCTCGCTTTAGTCGTCATAGAATCAATTGTACATTCTCCGTGGTGGAAGCGAAGAGAGATTCCGACCTTCAAGAGCCATTAGCTGTGGAAACTTAAGAAAGGCAAATTCACGCAGAGAAATGAACCCGTAAACGAAGTAGTCTCGCTCTTAAAAAATTGCTGCGGAAATCTGAGAACCACCTCTGAAAAACCGAGTGCTTTTCAACCATTCAACGCTATGATATGCGTAAAAGTTTTTTTTTTAATGTTGTATTTGGCCCTTTAGTGTAAGAGACTCTGTCAACAGTTTCTCCTTGCATTTGTAAATACTCATTTCACCGTTGGCTTTCTTTTCTTTATAACCTTCCCGCCTGTCGATATTTTGCGTCAGCAATATTTCCGAAGCACGTGAAATCTCCGTGTGCTTTCATCATACTTAAATAATTAAATTAGTTTGCTCTTTCCGTACAATATCATTACTTTGTTCTTTTTTATGACCTACCGTTATCTCAGACAATGTATAGAGTTGAGTTGAGAATCGGGGATGATTTAAGCACCGATAGAAATCACAGCCTGGGTTGACCGAATAAATAAAGCTCTATCATCTGCGTAGATCTAATCGGCATAATCAATTCTCCGGCCTCTTTCTTTCCTCACTTCAGACCCTTTCGTGCCCAGTCTTACTACTATTTCCTCTTCCTTAGGTTTTAACGCACGAGCGATAACGGATAGCCTTGTCTAATATCCTTCTTCTGCCTATCCCTGAATCCAAAGGACAGCCCTGGGGAAGGGAGGAATTCCGTGGATAAATTCGAGAGGCATGGAAAAAGTGGACGGAGAGATGTTGAAGGTTTTTATAAAATCAAAATTCCTGGTGAGCGGAGAAAGAGGGAGGAATGGAATTGGGATAATGGGTGTATAAACGATGAATTACGGGCAGAACGCAATAGTTTGATAGTCTACTTACTAAATAGTCTAGTTTTTTTTAATTACTGTGCAAGTGTGTTTTTGAGGTCAACGATTATTCATGAGATTCGTCACGTTAAAAACTTGGCGTTAAACCTTGTGTATCTTTTATGTGGACTTCATCTATTTTAAGCCATGCATCTTTAGTGATGGACTTGATTCACCGTAAATTCCACTTCTCTCGACAAACCTTGAGAAGATGGACGGCTTACATATTCGTCGAATCTATATTCCTTTCACGTCGTATGAAATTTACGAAAACACGATATTAGACTGCTGGGATACGAGATTGAAACTGTTGTGTAGCCGAACGAGTATCACTGAAAATCCTTTGAGACAACAGTAACATCAATGTTCCATGTTCATTTCTAATATGTTCCGAAATACGGTGGAATAGACTTATGGAGGAAATTCTATTTGGCCGGGATCGAGCTCGCGGCGTTTTTAGGATTCTTTGAAAGCTAATGCAAATCCTGAACGGCCTGCTTGAACTTGCTTACTTGAATTTTTTATGCGATTTTGGAGACAAGCGCTGCATGTCCTTCGTCTAGCATCTCTCGCAACTCCTACCTGACGTGGGGCACGTGCTCATGACGTGTGCGGCACATTCGGCTAAGGAAATGTCTCGTATGAGATGCAGTGTGAACCCATCCTTCCTCTTTTTATTAAGCATTTAATTTAGTTAAAATGTTTTTAGAAGATCGGGAGTGGTTACATGCACGCATCGATTTATCAGTGTCATTCGAATGAAGTCAATTTTATTTTGTGGTAGTCTACCCTCCGTTTTCATGCTTGCTTTTTCACTAGGTGAGCAACGCCACGCTCTCCCTAGCTTTACCCACAAACCTCATTCTTTACTCAGACTTTTCTTATTTTATCGTCTCCTTATCTATCGTAATTTACTTTGTGTGCGTGTGTATGTTTAGATCTTAATATATGTATGTATATATTTGTTAAGATATGCAAATCTGTTCGTAATACTCGTATACATGTCTGTATTTATGTATTTAAGTGTATGCACGTGATACATATTGTGTGTGGTGGCAATTATAAATTTTATGGCATAATATAATGGATATGATGATGGATTAAATGGATGAAGAGACCATTTGTTCTCAATTTCGCCATAATAAAGACCTCTATCTTTCTATCAGTTATTTGTGACGGAAATATTTTTGAATTAGTAAAATAACGCAAACAATTACATCATGAAATGGCACGACGGTATTATAGAGTGCTTTCGATCGATTGTGTTTCTGAAACAATTTTGAGAACATTGAAAGAGTCGTCGCATAATCACGGGTTATCAATCGGAGCGTTTGTTTGTGGCAGCCGTCCTCTTCCTGGCTGCCAGTCTCTTCATTTTTCTTGCACGAACATTTTCCGTCTCAAGTGATTCATTCCAGGCCTTCCTCTGTCATTCCTCCTCCAATATTATCCTCGGTTATGATCTTCATTAAACTGTCCTGTTTCAGTTCATGTCTAATCAATTTTTCTCTACTTCTTGTTACTGTTTCTGTCTTCCGCCACTCTCCGATGCACAGCAACCAAAAAGTTCCCTCCTCGATTTTGTTGCATTAAGCGTCAAACTTAATTAAAGACGACGTTCCCGAAATTTATTAATAGCTATGTTCATATGTTAAGCTTAAATTTTAATTTTTCATCGTACAGCCACTGCTAATTTATAATAAGATCTGGTGCTTTCCCGGCGTATTCGCTTGGTGAAGTTTTCTCGGGTCTTCGGAAACGTCGGCCAACATGGAACCCCATGGCCAACGTGGAACCCCTGACCGGAGAAAACTTCACCACTGCTAATTTTTCCCGATGTTTTTCAATTCATAGTCAAGGATCGCCCGTGTGAATATTCACACATCAGGGTAGGGGGGCCAGTTCCTGATATGGTTTCCCAAAACGATCTGCTACCCGAAAAACACTTAGTGAAAAAAATCGCTTAGCTTGGTTGGAGCTACAGGTGCCACCAATCGAACCCGGGACCCTCCGTCAGTAGTCCAACACTCTACCCCCTGGACCATCGCGACCCACGGAATGTAGTATATACGATAAAATATATGTTCCGACCCACTAATTCTTTTATGCCTAGGCACTTTTGTGATACAATGTTTATTCGCCTAAATTTATTCAAGCCGTTTTGTTATTCCACTTCATGATTTTTCTTTTATAAATGTATATATATATATATATATATATATATATATATATATATATATATATATATATATATATATATATAGTATGTATAGTATGCCTGGACCTAAGCTATCTTCTTCTACGTCATGTTCCCTTTCTATGTCTAACCTTGTCGGCCTAAGTTCTTTACCATACAGTGTTTCTATATATCCTTCCATCTCTCTTGTATTTTTCCTGGTTCAACTATTATCTTACCCCATTTATCTTTAACTGTTAGCACAGATCCTGCCTTCTTACTTCCCGACAATAACTTAACCTTGCTGTATAGAGCACCAATTTCACCCTTCTTCTGTAGACTTTCCATATCCTCGCATTGCGTTTTCCACCATTCTTCTTTTGCTTTATTTGTGAAGAATGGTGGAAAACGCAATGCGAGGATATGGAAAGTCTACAGAAGAAGGGTGAAATTGGTGCTCTATACAGCAAGGTTAAGTTATTGTCGGGAAGTAAGAAGGCAGGATCTGTGCTAACAGTTAAAGATAAGTGGGGTAAGATAATAGTTGAACCAGGAAAAATACAAGAGAGATGGAAGGAATATATAGAAACTCTGTATGGTAAAGAACTTAGGCCGACAAGGTTAGACATAGAAAAGGAACATAACGTAGAAGAAGATAGCTTAGGTCCAGGCATACTCGACGATGAAATAGAAAGGGCATTAAAGGAGATGAAAGCAAATAAGGCTGTGGGGGTGGACAATATTCCTGTAGAAATGTTGAAATGGTTAGGGAAAGGTGGGAAGAAGGCCCTATATGGACTGATTCGTAGTATCTATGAGGAAGGAATCTGGCCGGAAGATTTTGTGAGATCGGTGTTAGTTCCTATTCCAAAAAAGGCAAAGGCTTCGTCATGTGAGGATTACAGAACAATAAGTTTGATATCCCACGCAGCTAAAGTTATTCTCAGGATCATCAACAAAAGGATAGAGAGTAAGGCAAATGATTACTTAGGGGATGATCAGTTTGGGTTCAGGAAAGGAAGAGGTACGCGTGATGCCATTGCAGTAATGAGATCACTAGTCGAGAGGAATATAGAATACAATCAGGATGTTTTTGCCTGTTTTGTAGATTTCGAAAAAGCGTTTGATAGAGTGAATTGGGAAAAATTAATGCGTGTATTGCAGAAAATAGGAATGGATTGGAGGGACAGGAGACTGATCCGCAACCTGTACATGTCTCAGACTGCTCAGGTGCGAGTGGGGAACGGAGAGTCCGGATGGGCAGTGTTAGGAAGAGGTGTAAGGCAGGGTTGCCCATTGTCACCGGTACTGTTCAACGTATATGTAGAGGAAATGATTAAAGAGGCATGGGAAGAACTGGAGGTAGGAATGAAAGTCGGGGGGGAATTCGTAAAATCGGTTAGGTTTGCTGATGACCAAGCATTAATTGCTCAGTCAGCCAAGGGGTTGCAAGCATTGTTGAGTGAATTGGAGGTTCAGTGCGATAAATATGGGATGAGAATAAATATTAATAAAACAAAGGTTATGCGATTTTCCAGAAAGAAAAAGGCTAAGCTAAATATTAAAATAGGCGGGGAAAAAATAGAGCAGGTAGAACAGTTTACATATCTCGGAAGTGTTTTGGACCAATACGGTCAAAGTGGTAGGGACGTAAGGAGAAGAATTGCGCTAGGCAAGGAGGCTTTCTCAAGGAGGAGGAAGTTGATGACGGGGACGTTGAGTAGGGATGTTAAGACAAGACTCGTAAAAACTCTGATATGGAGCGTAGCTATGTACGGCGCGGAAACGTGGTCGCTGAAGCAGGAGGATAGACGTTGATTGGAGGCTTTTGAAATGTGGGTGTGGAGAAGAATGGAGAAGGTGAAATGGACCGAAAGGAAAACAAATGAGGAAGTACTAGAAATGGTGGGGGAGGAGAGGGGTTTGTTGAGAGAAATCCTATGGAGGCAGGAAAAATGGATGAAAGGCGTATTGAGCGGTAGTGGAATGTTGAAGAGGGTAATAGAGGGGAGAATGTTGGGCAAGCGAGGTAAGGGTAGGAACAGGATAGGGATGTTGGACGGGATGAAGGGAGGAAAGAAGTACACCGAGATGAAGAGGGACCTGATATAGATTAGTTTGCTAGGTGGGGAGTCACAAAATGTTTATTTGATAGTTGTGTCCATCCAAAAACCTACCTTAACCGGTAGATTACCTAATATATATATATATATATATATATATATATATATATATATATATATATATATATATATATAACATTTGGACGGCACAATAGAACACAGAATAAAACAGATAACACGTAAAAGGACACTCACACTGTAGATGATTTAAGCTTTCGGCCTACTCCGAGGCCTTCTTCAGGTCAGACTGAGAGGTTATGAGGGAAGAGAGCCTGGGGAAGCAAGAAGGGGGGCGGAAGGTTTCGGGACTGTTGGGAAAGAAATTAAAGATGGCGGTTAAGGGTGGGAATTTTAAAGGATCGGAAATATAGGATGTATGCGGATTCGCGAGTTCTCACCTCTATGTTGGTGGATGAATCAGGTAGGGATTCTAGAACTTTTAAAGAAAAGCATTCGTCAAATGATAGGTTGTGTGAACTTGCGTGTAAAGGGATAGGAAGAGAAGAGAGTGAAGCAGGATTACATGAGTAACGGTGATTGTTCATTCGGATGGATAATGGGGTAATGCATTCGCCTATGTAGAATGAGGTGCATTGTTTGCACGACAAGAGATAGATAATATTTTTTGAGAGGCAATTAGCGTGGGAACGGGGTGAAGGGACAATGAGGGGATGTGGGGAGACGGGAGCAGATCTGATTAGGAGACATGTTTTACATCGGGGGCGATTGCAGGTGGGGGAAATATGTGGAAATTTGTTAGGGCGGGGTGTCAAAGGGTTGGTGGATCTCAGAAGGTTTCTGAGGTTGGCTGGTCGTCTGTAAGCGACAGAGGGGCATTGGGGCAGTAAGGATGTGGTCGCGTCATTGTCATGTAATATGGGATAAAGTTCCTTGAGAATGGTTTTCAGTCTGTGGGATCCGGGGAAATAGGTTGTGCAAAGGTTGAGTCCAGCGTCAGATGTGGGGTTGTCATTCTGTGGTGTGTGTGTGGTCGGGTGGAGCGGAAGATTTTATCCTGTAGGAGCTTTTCTGGGTAACCGCGTTTGTGGAGTGCATGGTGTAGATTGTGGAGGTATTTGTTGAGGGTAGCTATGGTGTTGCAAATCCGATGTCCGCGGATAGAGAGAGAGTTGGGAATTGAACGTTTGGTATGAGAAGGATGACTACTAGTATAGTGTAAATATTGTTGATGGTTAGTGTCTTTGATGTGTGCTGAAGTGGTGAATTTGTTATTGTGAATTGAGATGTCTGTGTCAAGAAAGGTGATGGTGGAGTCTGAAATGGACGAAGTGAATTTAACAGTGAAAGAAGAATTTAAGGCCGATAAGAAATTGTCAAGAGAATCAGAGCCGTGTGTCCAGGGCATAAAAATGTCGTCAATGTAGCGGACCCAGAAAAGAGGTTGGAAGGGTTGCTGTGAAAGGAAATTCTCTTCAAGGTGGCCCATGAAGAGATTGGCGTATGATGGCGCCATCCTCGTTCCCATCGCTGTGCCTTTCGTTTGGAGATAAAAACAGTTTTGGAAAGAGAATGCATTTTTAGTCAGGACGACAGTGGCGAGATTGAGGAGAAATTCGGTCGAGGGGCACTGGGGTGGGGGGCGTAGAGAAAGATAGTGTCGGAGGGAGGATAGGCCTTCTGCATGGGGAATAGAAGTATAGAGGGAGGTGACGTCGATGGTGGCCATAAGCAGGTTGGAGGTGGAGGGAATGGAGACAGAGTTTAAACGGTGGAGGAAGTGATACGTGTCTTTCGTGAAGGAGGGCAATGAGAGTACGATAGGTTGTAGGTGGTAATCAAGGAATGCGGAGATTCTTTCGGTGGGAGAGTTGAAACTAGAAACTATAGGGCGACAGGGGATGTTGGGTTTGTGTATTTTTGGGAGGAGATAAAACTGGGGTGTTCTGGGGTTTGGGGGTGAGATTAGGGATATGTCTTGGGAGGTGAGGCCTTCTTCTGGTCCAAATTGGAGGAGAAGAGACCGAATTTCCTTTTGGAAGTTTGGAGTAGGGTTGTCGGTGAGAGTGGTATAGGTGGATGTGTCGTTGAGGTGACTGAGGCCTTTGGAAATATAGTCTTGGGTGTTTAAAATTACGACTGAGGAGTCTTTATCGGCGGTAGTGACCACGATGTTAGGATTGGCCTGTAGGGTTTTAAGGGCATGACACAAACGAACGTCATCCGCATCATCGATATATATATATATATATAATATAAATATATGAGATCCAATTTTTACTAACACTGATGAAGAAATGTGTCGTTTTTCCTTGCGCAAATTGATTTCGAAGCTCTTGGTTCCAGGCGTTAAAAATTCTCTCTCTCTCACGTCTGCCCCAGAGACGTCTCCCCGTCGAGGAAGGCCGTTCCTTTGTGCCTCCTTCTCCCTGCCTTCTTCTCCCGCTTCATCAATTCTCTTCTTTAACGTGATGCTTTCTACAATTTCAATTTTCCCCATCTCCTCTCACGCCCACTCCTTATCACTCCACTCCTTCCACTTTATGACATCCTTGAGCAAATTGAAAAAGATATCATCGGGCCCTCGGAATTCATCCTTGCCTGGAGTCCAGATGGTTGCTTGGTTGCTATCGTTTGACATGGCCGAAATTCCTCCCGAGGACCCATTTGGAAAAAAATATCATATTTAACTCTCGTACGGTCTGATCACTTGTGTAAGAGTTAGGGCAGTAATGATCGCTAAATTCTTGTTTTATTAAGTTTTCTTATTTGAGTTGTTTGTATGGTTTGCCAATGTCGGGATTCGTTTTCGTATTTTCGTAGTGGTGAAATTCGTCGTAAATTTAATGGTATTTAGAGCTCAAATCACATTAAAGATAAAACTTTATGCTTCCAACCTGGAATTTTGAATCCTGATCAAAAGCATCAGTTTTTTATTTTGTAGTATTTTTTCGTCCTTGTTCAATGGCTTCAATTCAGATCAAGATCGTTTTCAAATTACCCGTGATTTTTTTAAATGTTATTTTTGTCATCACAGAAAAGATAAGTTTTTCTGTTGATGACATTTCGAATCAAAATGGCGAACCCCCTCTCCCATCTCTTTCTCTCTCTCGTTCTGTTTCTTATTTATGTACATACTTTTATATTTATAGTATTTTAATGTGATTGAGTATCTTGAAGGCCCTGGGAAATATATCTTCTTGACTGAACCAAGTATTCTATAAATTTCTTCAGCAAACACGACAAAAGAAAGCGATGTTAAAAAGTTGAGATAAAACGTGAACGTTTTTCCTCGGCCTGGCTTCCTCCCACGAGGGTCTGCTGGAGTAGAGGAAAGGTTGAGCTTCTGTTTTGTGATGTTTCCTTTCAAAATCCCACCGACATACCTCCCCATAAGCTGCCTCTCAATATCTTTTCAATTGAAGTTAAATTTTCGTCGGACTTATCCATCAATATATAATTGCTCGGAATTTTCAGGTTAATCAAACGTTTGGAGGGCAAGGGGTTGGTTTGAGTACGTAATTGGGTTTGTTTAGCGTGGATAATAACTAAAATAATTAATTAATAACTTTTTCTTGTCTACATTGATATAATAATGCGATATAGATTTATTTATATTTATTCACATATTCACAGAAAATTAAATTATGCACCATATAGGGTGAGATTTATTAATTGAAAATAGGAATTGTTGAATCAGTTTGGTACATTATTTAACAGAAGGTGAATCGTGTAGGAAGACGAAAGATGGAATACTTGGAAGAGATGCTTTAAGAGTTTAATTAAGAAGTTTAAGTAACGAAGTATCTAAATGATTAGTAGATTGGATGTGGCGTTGTGAGTTTTACCAAGCCAATATCTGAGTGAAATTTATGACTGAAATTGTAATTCGTCCGTGACATGGGGGGCAAAACGGTGAGACAGGGGAAACCATGTTTATTGTGATGTGGATTCCGCACGATTCACTTGTATCTAATGCATTTCATGTATCAAATTCGTGATATTATGATGGTGATGTGCCAATCATGATGTAATTGCATTCTGCAATTATTAATCATTTGAAATAGTGTGCTGTGGCTAATAATAAATGAACTATAAAGTCCATGCGAGTTTTAGTTGTGAGGTCTCACGCCGAGGATTTATTCGATTACATGTAAACAAAGGGTGTTTTACTTTTAATAATTCTAAATAGACCCTTTTATGAGTACTGTCCATTTTGTCTGTATTTTGGGTCTCAACCAAGGCATTGGACACATTAAGTATTTGTTATTATTATATATGAAGTGGTATCTGTCCTTGCTTTAAAGTAACATAAAATGCTTGTCACACATTGCGAGCTCCCATTCCCCGACAGAGTTTTAAGCCGTTTGGCATGAAAGTCTAAGCCCTTTAATCCATTCTCACTATCCCTGGATGCGTGAGGGCTGAATTGTTTTGCTCGGAAAAAACAGAAGCCGTTCTCCCCTATTTAGAGTCGCGACAAAGTGTGAATAAACGATTTCATTTAAAATAGAAATCTCAGTTAAGAACTTTAACCACTTTCTGTTATTTTTTGTGCACTTAAATAGAGACAGTAACGTTGATAGTATGTATATTTATTTTAACAATTCTTGGAAAACAGGGTAACATCAGAATTGGAGGAAGGCCCCAAGCAATTAGTTGTATTAATTTTTTAATTTGAAATTATTCTCAGAAAATACATAAATTGGCGTGACAAAGAGTAAGATGTCTCACAGGAACGAAAACCATTTAACTCATCCAATTTGACAGATTGGTTGGGGAAATGTTAATTCCAGTTATGAAGTAACCTAAGGGTCCACCCAATGGACACCGAATTTGATTGCAATGTGGTTGTCAGCGGTCCGTTGTTTATATGAAACTGTAATATTTGGCATTGTATTAGTTATGAAAAATGAGGCTAGAGGTGAAGTCTTCATGGTTAAAATAGCAATGTGATCTGGATACGGAAAATAGGTTTACTAAAAATCCACGATGGTATTATATATTTTGGTGCTTCCATTTAATTGGCAAGTTAACAGAAGCAAAGTACCACTCTGCGAATCTTTAGGGCTTATTGGACAGCAAAAAAGTTTTATATTTTATCAAAGTGGAACAATCATTTACCATTTCAAGTCATCCAACATCGGCGGTTCATGCGTTGTCGATACTTGCTATTCCAAATTATTGATGTTTGAGCGTGATAATTCCAGCAATCAGGCCCACAGATGCTTTAATCGTCTGTAATATAATGCTTTTAAGAAATTGGAACTGGAATTTTCTAACTTCCAAGTCGTATTGGCATGTGATGAAATGTTATGTTTGGGTGGATTCCTCAGTGTAGCCAATAACCCCCCGAAAGATTTCTGACGTCCACCATTAATACCCTGAATTGGTATGGTAAACGATTTTGTATTAAACACAAATGATTTCTATACATTTCTGTGCCATGGGACATAAGTGCTTCGAGTGTACTCAATGAAGGAATGAGTTATATCATTCTTGCCTCCTTAAGACGAGAATGGGTCTTTTCAAAATACTACCATGACTCCGTACGATATGATAGTGTATTGACTCAACATAGATGTTTCTTTCATAAATAATGTATCAGATCGAATAGAATAAATGAATCAGTTTGTCGTGGGTTGATAATAATCCTCGATATGGACGATATTTTCAATATTGATGCCATTTTCGGAATGGCGATATGGTCGATACTGCTCGGCTTACCCTACGAGGTTAATATTTAACGATAGACCATAAAATTATCGCAATTCCGGTATTTCCCTGTTATTTGGATATTGATATCCTGTCAAGGGAAGAGAATGGAAAATTAATATCGCAGGCTTCGTAGTGGCTAATGTGTCGTGAAGTTTGGCCATGAAACAGAGCGGGGTCAAAATGTTTCATTTCTGTGTCACCGCATGTCGTTTCTCGATTGTTCGGGCGTCGGGTTCCATGTACAGTACCGCTTCCGAAACAGCACCTCATGATGGAACGAAATGTTTTTGTTTATTTTTGTTTGATTTAGCGAGCGCTATGTTATGCCCGTTACGAAGTCTTAGAATTTAATCTTGGGACCGTGATTATGGGTACTTTGGATGTAATGATCGAGTAAGAAGCGTGCACCTAAGGGGCCGGCCAGATACCTTGAGGACTTTCGGCAAATGGTTCGGTCACTAGCCATTAGCGTAATTGGTGATTAGTAGCATTTGGTTTCTTTTTTATTTCCGGAAAGTGATTGGGTATATTCGCTACTGCCGTGGTCGCGAATCTTGCGAGGGAATAGGGGATTGCTTAAATCGGTCTGTCTGGCAGTCACAGTTTCCCTGTTACGTCTCGTTGTAGTCCAGTGGACTAGCACAATGTGAGGCTGCAGTAATTCCCTCCGCGTCAGCACTCGAAAGATATGTATTTATCTAATGATTTAATCCTTGAATGTATGCTTCCTGTCTTCATTGGTTCCTGGTGCATGCTATTAAGTCAATAAGAATGTGACACTTCTGTTTGTTCATAACGATTTCTCAAAAAGAAAACGGCAGCCTCTCTCTCTGTATGCGGTTTTATTTCGAAACGAGTCCTTTCGCGCAGATACTCGACGTGGAGGCGACCAACACGGACAGAGCCTATAGTTCTCATTCGAATATTTCTTCTCTAATCGTTCGATGAGTCTTAACGTTTTCAAGTACATATGTGTGCTCCAAAGATACTGACATTTTTATCTGAGACCATAGATTAATAGGCATTCCTGTCTTATTATCTATAAGCAAGCCTGAAACCGGCAGATATTTCCACGAATGCTGATTCGGGAGTAGTTCGTAGAGGGTAGGGAAGAGAGATTAAAATGCCTAAGACGCACGAAGTTTCTTATTCTAAGTAATTCCCATCTGCCGACATTAGACTTGGACTGACAGGGTTTTCCTGTGGGAAACGGTTATAAATTGTGATCGTCCCAGCCGAAGAAACCGTTGGAAATTCTACCCAATAGCAATATTCATTAATTGCGCACCTATTATGGTCGGAAGTTTTCATTTTCTAGAGGGCTATATGAATAACCGGAATCACTTGACACTTAGTTTCCTCATGATTCCCTGACTCGGCAGTCTATTTTTTTCTCTAATTTTCAAATCAGATCGTTTAGAAATTTTCAGACCACGGTTGCCATTTTAATATTGTTATAAATGCTACTCATCTTCCTTCCAAAGAATTTCGGCACGTGGTCACTTTGGCCAAAATTTGGCCAATTATTTCGCAGAATTCCAAGTGGTTAAAATAAAAAAGAACTTGCCACGCATCGAATATTATTGAATATATTATTGCAATTGTTGGTGTCGGAGTGAGCAATGACTGTTTTTTAATCAGCTTTCTGACAAGCTGCATGCAGCATTGGGCTTAGGAAGGTTTTGTAATTTCATTAGGCCGATTAATTATAAAGTCGCTTCCTCCCCTAAGATTCAACTGGCCGGAAAAGTTGAATAAGGCTGCAATATTCCTTAAAGCTTAACGTATAATGAAGATCTTATAGGACTCTTTGCTCGTGAAATACGTAATTTAGTAAATAATTCACTGTCTGAGCTAATTAGTACACAGTTAAGTAAACGTATTTTAAAGTTTAAGCTTTCGGCCTTCTCTGAGGCCTTGTTCAGGCTAGACTCAGAAGGCCTCAGAGAAGGCCGAAACCTTGAACTTTCTTAAATGTGTCTTTTTACGTGCTATCTATTTAATTTTTGTGTTCTATTGTGCATTCCCAATGTTATATTGCCTTCGTGATCTTATATATATATATATATATAATTATATAAGATCACGAATATATATATATATATATATATTCCACACGGGTGAGCTCTACCATCACCTACTAAACCGACCTTCGGGTTGATTACTGTGTTTATGGTTTATATATACTACCTTGAACAAAAAGTTCCCGGAATAACCACCGTGTGGCGCTCCCATCGTTCCGATTTGAGTTCTGTTTTTTTTGTTAAATTGGTACATCTGTTGTTGATATTCCCTTTAAATCTTAGTGTCATAACTTGACATTTGCAAAAGTTACGTAGCCAAGAGTACATCTATCTCTGTGTGTGTTGGCCATTTTTTACAATTGCAGAAATGGATTTAAATTTGCAACAACGAACTTGTATTAAATTTTGCGTAAAAAACGGATTTAGTGGCGCACGGACGTTGGAAATGTTGGAAAAGTGTTTCGGCAACGATTCTCTAAAAAAAACGGTCGTTTACCAGTGGCACGAGCGGTTCAGAAGTGGTCGTGAGTCAATCGAAAATGATGAACGCAGTGGCAGACCATCGACATCGAAAGTCGGTGAAAAAATTGATAAAGTAAAAGAAATGTTGGTCAATAACCGCAAATTAACCATCAGAGAAATAGCGGAGGACTTGAACATTGCCCATGGATCCGCCCAAGACATTGTGGTTAATGATTTGGGTTTCCGTCGTGTAGCAGCAAAGTTGGTGCCAAAAGACCTCAATTTCATGCAAAAAAGAGACCGTGTTGACGTCGCAAAAGACATGATTTGCGAGGCTGAATCCGATCCCACATTCTTCAAAAGGATCATTACGGGAGACGAGACGTGGGTTTATGAGTACGACACGCAATCCAGACATCAGGCAAGTGAATGGCGTTCACCAAATGAGCCGAGACCAAAAAAACCACGTCGTTTTCAGTCAAAAAAGAAGGCAATGCTGACGGTTTTCATGGATTACAACGGTGTAGTGCATCATGAATTTTTGCCAGAAGGCCAGACAGTAAACAAAGAGTATTATTTGGGCGTTATGAGACGTTTACGTGAAGCAATTCGCCGAAAGAGACCAGAAATCGTCGCACAGTGTGTCGAGACCGTCGCACAGTGCTATCATTATTCGTAATTTTTTGACGAAAAATGCAACAAATACCATCCAACAGCCACCGAATTCACCTGATTTGGCTCCCTGTGACTTCTTTCTGTTCAATCGAGTTAAAAAACCATTACTGGGAACGCGTTTTAGCAGCCGAGAGGAAGTAATGGAAAAATCGCAGGAAGCACTGATGGACATACCGAAAACCGAATATAAAAAATGTTTCGAGGATTGGATCAAGCGCTGGCATAAGTGTGTTGCAGTCGATGGGGATTACTTTGAAGGGGACAATATAGATTTAGATGAATAAACTTGTATTTTTAATTTTCTGAATAAATTCCGGGAACTTTTTGATCAAGGTAGTATTCCATATCATATATACAAATATATATATTTAACTTTTGGACGGCACAATACGCATATGCAGTTCGCAATATGCGTATTGCGCACACAATACGCATAGCACAGTTCGCAATATGCAGAACACAGAATAAAGCACATAACACGTAAAAGAACACTCACATTGAGCATTCGGCCTACTCCGAGGCCTTCTTCAGGTCAGACCTATTACTAGATTCTATTGTGCCGTCCAACAGTTATATTGCTCTCGTGAGTGCTTCCGCATCATCGATATATATATATATATATGTATATATATATATATTTCTGTTCCTAATTCCTCTTGAGAAAGGTGGTTGCACCACCGAAAATTCGAGAACTAGTGAGTCCCTCTTTTATATGTTTTAGTTTCTGTGTTTGCTATGACTATTTAGTGTATATACATTATTGTGCACGTTCGTGGCTTTTCCAAGAAAGTGACTATATATATATATATATATATATATATATATACATTCACATTGAAATAGAGATTAGGAAAATGGTATAGTAACACATATAAAGGACGAACACAAGAGAGGTGGGGAAGGCGGACGTAAGTATATATATATATATAATGTACAATCTCCATATCAAAGTTTTTGCGAGTAAATATATATATATATATATATGTATATTCATTCACATAGAAATAGAGATAAGGAAAATGGGAAAGGAACACACATGAAGGACGAACACGAGAGGTGGGGAAGGCGGATGTGAGCAGATCACAAATGTAAAAGTATCTTCCTCGACCGGGCCTTGAACACCGGATCTCTCCACGTGCCGCAGAAGACACTATAGGAACCGTTAACGGGAAAAGGATAAGGAAACCATGGGTAACGGATGAGATGATTGCAAAGATAGAGGAGAGAAGAAGATGGAAGAAGGGAGGTTAAGAAAAGGGAGGAGGGAGTTGATGACAAGGACGTTGAGTAGGGAGGTAAAGAAAAGACTTGTCAAAACTTTGATATGGAGCGTAGCTATGTACGGCGCGGAAACGTGGTCGCTGAAGCAGGCGGATATACGTAGATTGGAGGCTTTTGAAATGTGGGTGTGGAGAAGAATGTAGAAGGTGAAATGGACCGAAAGGAAAACAAATGAGGAAGTACTGGAGTTGGTGGGATAGGAGAGGGTTTGTTGAGAGAAATCCTATGGAGGCAGGAAGAATGGATGAAAGGCGTATTGAGCGGTAGTGGAATGTTTAAGAGGGTAATAGAGGGGAGAATATTAGGCAAACGAGGAAAGGGCAGGAACAGGATAGGGTATAGGACGGGATGAAGGGAGGACGGAAGTGCACAGAGATGAAGAGGTAGCTGATGTAGATTAGGTTGCTGGATTTGGTTTTGTTTGGAGTTACAAAATATTTATTTGATAGTTGTGTCCATCCAAAAACCTGCCTTAACCGGTAGATTACCTAATATAATAAAAAATGTATAACACAGAAACACACCAAAAAGATAGGAAAAGATAGTCACACGAATAGTCGATGGTACAAGCCACCTTTCCTCAAGGAAGGAAGGAAGGAACTCGTTCCTTTTCTTCCTTGATAAAGGTGGCTTGTACAACCGAAAATCGAAAACGTGATGTATGTATGTATGTATATATATATATGTGTGTGTGTGTGTATACATACATACACACACAGAAACAAATACATATTTATGTTTCTTTGTGTATGCTTGTATATATACACAATAAATACATAGACATAATTATAAATACATAGTCGTATTTTCGTCCATACCACCACAGTTAGCAATCCGTGGGCTGGTTTGGGAGGTGAGGATAGGGCTCACATAATGCTAAGCCCGACAGTGTGTGAAATTCACCAGCCATCAGGTTAGAGGGGCCAGTGGCTTTCCCTGTGCCGGCTATGGTTTCCCAGGAAGATCTGGTACCCGAAAAATTAGTTGGCTTGGGTGAAGCTGCAGGTGCCTAGAGGCGTCACCCGGAACGCGGACCTTCCGGTTAGTAGCCTAGCGCTCTACCCACTTGACCACCACGTCCCACACACACAAATGTGCTTCATTCCATCTGATGATCGCCAAGGAATGAGAAAGCATTGATTGGATCTCAGTTGTTGGCTGTTTTGTTTTGTTGGGGAAATCTTTCCAAAGGTGAATTTCTTCATTTGCGAATGATTTTTGGCATGTTTTAGTTCTATTTCTGAGCGAATTAGAATCGCTAATGCATTACGTTACATCATTTACTGGTTATCATAGGCTCGGCACCCGGCATGACGACTTAAGTGATTGTACTCTAAGGGGAGCACGATTCAGGGGTTGCCAGTTATTTTATTCCACTTGACAATCTCTCTCACTTCAGTGCGCTAAAAACTGGACATAGGATAGTGGTCATATCGCGAATCGTAATTGTTTCTATCGAAGAGCGTATTTAATATGTACTTGATTTCATTTTATAGGATAGGATAGATTTCCCAATAAGAATAATAAAGTGAGTATCCATAGATCCGTGCTAATATTAGTGCTAGGATTTCCATGGGAAAATGTAATTATTAAATCACTGTCGTTTTCCATTTTAGTTTTAATATCGCTTTCGTAAGGATAAATGAAAGAGTATGTTTATTTATGATATGACCTGTATTGCATCATGTCATTGCAACACGGCTTCTATAAACAATTGTAATAGGGCGTATATAAAAAATTCATAATTGTTGATTCTGTCTAATTTAAGCTCCAGGACATTCCTTGTGGATATTTCCACCCGTCTCCCTAAGTTCTCAACTGTCCACCTCTTCGTTAATCCCTGGTAATCGCCCATGTGGCCGCCGAATCCTTAATTCCCTCAAAACTGCCGACGCACTGGGTGCTGTGGCCCATTGTTAAAGAAGTCAGTAGTAACCTTGATGTGACGGAGATGAGGCAGCATAATTTGGTGAAAAATTCAGCAGTTCGCTCTTGGCTGAGCGCTTTATTCCCGGCTTTCACCCAGCTGTGTACTATGTCCTTCACACCCCCCCCCCCCACCCTTCATTCGCAGCTTCGTCACAATTACCCATTTTCCTCTTAATCGCCCATTTCGTCTTGTGTTCCACTTTCTCCTTCCCCTATCTGTCCCTCGACCCCCGTATGCCCTAATCCGCGCCCCTTGCCAACCGTGGCATTCGCCATCCCTTCCCGGCGTAGCTATTCCGGCGATGCTCAATTGTTCTTCCCTTCCGATGACGTTTTAGCTGACGCTTGAGGCTTATCTGCCCGCCTATCTTCGGCCGTTTCCAGCGGACGATGGATCCTACACGGTGATGGCCCTCCTCCCCCTCCAAACCGCTCCTTCCTTCCCCTCGTATCCAAGCGCCCTCCCCCTCCGCCCTTCCGTCCTCTCCCCACCACCACCATCGCCGCCCCCCCCCCAACTTGGCTCGGCTCTGATTCGATGCGCCGACGGCGGCGGCACAGAGGCCGCCCGACGCTCCGCCACCGCAATGCCCCTGCGATCGATTCGTCGGCCCCCCACCGGCCGCCGCGGTCTTCTGCCGCCGCCGTCGTCGTCCACGCTGCAGCAGCATACGATTTTAAGAGGGGGCGGTGGTGGCGTGTATGTTTTTACATGGCCCACTCTGGTGGAGTCAGTGCCGCTACCCTCTTTTAACATATTCCCTCCGCATAACCTGACAACCCCCCCCCCCCTTAGCCACTCGCGTGTTCTAAATCCCTTCCGGTTAACACGAATCCGTCTACCTCCTCGGGGCATTTCGGACCTTTTTGGGAGTGTGACGTCCTTTTGGGAAGGAGTTTTGAAAAAATAAATCGCAAAAATTGCCTCGAGACTTTCAATTTTGCCGGTCTACCTTTTGTGTCACCGTGGGAGGGGAAGCGTAATTCTTGTGGCCAATCTAATCAAGAGATGCCACTCCGTTGTGCCGAATCAATAAATTCAAGCCGCGGAAGTTTTTAGCGTAGAGGCTAAAAACGACGTTCGCCTCAGCAATTCAATTTCATGAATGAGAGCGGTTGTTTGTCTTCAGGAGAATAAAAAAAGAACAAATAATATATCGGCATTTCATGAACCCTATAATGACCGTGTTATATTGGTGCTTTACAAAATCATTGATGGTCGATGCAATTCCCTTTAATTTTACACAAATTTTGGAAGGGTGACATTTTAGTTTTTTTTTCAATTACCTCGGCCATTTTTTATTACCAATGTTATGGCATGTTACTCAATATCCAGAGAAGCTCTCCTTCTTGCATTATTGATTGGGTTTTTAATTTGTGATATAAAAATTAAAATTCTGATATGAAGTGATTATAATTGACAAGTGAATTGATTCGATTCATGTCAATGTAGTTAGTTTAGTTTCCCCAAGTTGTTAAGCTCATGCTCTCAATTTATCATGCCTGACTCTAATAATTTTATTTTTTCATTGAATTCCAGATTGATAATATTCTCTGCGAAATTGATTTACGTTCATTGAAACCTACCCCAATTGTTCATCCAAATTTTAAAAAAATTTTCCTGAAAGTCAAAATCAAGGTGAAAATTTTCAGTATATTTTTTGGAAATTTTAGTACCAATTAATTTTAATACCCTGTCTTTTTTGGAAAAGAACTTTTAATTTAGCGAAGCCAAATTCGGGTTTATATATTAAGGAATAATAAATGTATTTATTTCATCATAATATTTTGTTGTACAAAAAGCGACAAACGGTCATTCGTCCGTTGGTATTGCTTCATTCGTTAAGGACTAATCGAGTGGAGTTGTTTTTTGTAAACCTTGAATCGAGACTCGTAAAACAAACGTTCGTGATTCTAGCTCTTGAGTAATAATTATTTCCATGCATGATTCAAAAAATGGAAAAAATGCCATTTCATTTGCACCGCCGCATCAGTGTCTCTCCGGTCAGTGTCTCTTCTCGAAACGAGGGAGTATTTTGTTGGGAACCTCGGAGAAAAATGGATTTGTCCCTCATGGTCCTTTGTATTAAAGATAATAAAGATAATTAATTCAGTATTATTAACTTGTGTTTGGCAACCTTTCTCCGAAAAAGCTTTCTTTGCCGGAAATTCATGCCTGAAAATTTCATCCATTTTCTGAATTCTTGCACCGAGGGATGATGATACCTTTGATGGCTATTAGATGAGTATATGCAAAAGGTTCATTTTAAATTTCAAATGAAAATTTTAATTTCTATCTAAACAAAGAGCAATAAGTAGTTTTTAAATAATGGTGTAATTTAGTCACTGGGGGTTTTGAAAGAAAAATTAATGCAGAATGAAATGAGGATGAAAACTTTTTGTGGTAAAATGTTTTCTAGTGGAAAAGGCTTTTGATGTCTCGGGAGTAGAACACACGCACGCGCATACACGGACAGAAAAATGTTGCATGAAAAAGTACATTTATTTCAAAGAGAAGCGAATAAAGTAAGTTATTGATAACTTACACCTAAGGCATTAGTGTATGGGTAAAATGTTTCTTCAATTTTTTAAAGTTTGTCAAGGTTGTATCTCGTGACAGTCGTACCTTTTTGGTTGCGAGCCACGAGTGTACGTGCGCACGCTAGATTGAGGCATCGGTCTAGAAATATTTTTTTACATTCACACGTAGATCTACATATGTCCATTAGAATGAGTTGTGTCTGTTTATGAAGAGAATGGTTTCATGAATAGAGCAATTAGGGCTGACAAAGAAGAATGTCAACTGAAATATGCCTTAAAAATCCAAAATTCTCGACATCGGGCTGGTGATTGATGGTATTTGCTTTGGCATTGATTGTTGCCATTGATCAGGGTGGCCACTCGCCTGGAAAAAGTGTAAATTATGGAAATGACCTGGAACCTTTTTTACGGTAACGATGACGTGCTCCTGTGTATTTATCGGCAAATTATCTGTGACTGCCAGTGATTTCGTGGCGCCCATCCTTCCCATTCTGTTTTTGAGCGACCTGTCGGTGAAGTTCTCCTACCTTGTGTCCCTTTCTTCATGCGAATGTTTTTCTTGACATGGAGAACATTTATTCGTTCTAATATTTTTACGTTTCGTAAATTGAGAAAGTGGTTCTTTTGTCTCCAGATTATATATTATAACATGTAACGGTTTTGCTGTAGTATCGTGAGTTTATTACTGATCGCGGCAAAGTAAACTGTGAAAATATTGTAGATTTTGGTCTGGAAAATCTGTTAATGTCCTGAAATTATAATTTTGTCTCTAGATTTTTGTGGCAATCCTGTGTAATGGAGGATTTCGATTAGAGGCTTCTTTTATAAAAAGTATTAAACGTGGGGGGAGGGGTCTTAGACAAAATTTTAAGGACTGTATGCCAATATTGGTGTGGAATATTTTAAATGCTAACCAAATTTTTTCGGAATGACTGTCATTCTACGACTCGTATGACATAAACGCAGTTGTTTGAATCCATAGACTCGAATGTTCCAATGCATTGATTTTCGCATGCAGCAGGTAAACAGGCGGAACATCCGAGTTGTTGAGAGCCATATTTCTAATCGCATGCAATGGTCATTATGCTGCTCGGAAAACTCGATTGAAATAATAAGAATAATTCTATTTCGATAGTGTTTGTCGACCACTGGCGAAGACATGGCGATGTTCTGCGTTTGTTTGAGTAAAGTGATTTGAAAGCGGCGCGTCGTGAATTTTAACAGTCGGGAGTGCGTACGTCGTACGCGTGACATTCGTGCACTTCAAAATGAAGAGATGTTGATTCTGCTCAAGGAAGCCATTTTATTAGTGCTACGTGACGGGAAGAGTTCGGCGACTTCATAAAGCGAATCTTCGAGGAATGAGGTTATTTCGCTGAACATGAATGTCTCCAAAACTCGTCATTTTGTGGGTTGGTACTTGAAGTTAATGAGAGAACATTAATCCATGTTCGGGGAATATTCGCATGAGGAAATAATTAACCACGGAATGAAAAAAAACCTCTTAGTCGAGCTCCATCGACAATTCAATCTTTCAAAGCAACGTGAACTCTGCGTAATTACTTCATTATGGTGTACGGAAGCAAGCATGTTTCACGTATCGGAGCAAGCTAGGGAGAACGATCAACGCCTTACGATAAACAATGGCAAATAATACGTATGATCCGCCATCTCCTTTGGATGCTTGCTAGCACCTTGGAGGAGTTTTCGAGAACTGTCTTATTCTCACAGCTTTTTGACCTTGGTAGTTCGTCTCCCGTGTCGTAACCTTGTAGAATGAGGGCGCTATTTAAGTGTATCTTGGCCAGATTTCTGAAAACATTTGGGTAACTGCGTGGTGGTTTATCTTTGCCGGGCGTATTTTTATTCTCTTCTTTAACTTTCGCCAAATCTTTTTTTTTTTTAACTTTTCGCCCTTTGATGAATTCCTTACGGTGACTTCTCGTCCTTAATACATGGCCCATCCAGAAAATACGCCAATTGTTATTGGCTTTTTTATTCCTCATCCGCCCATGTTGGCCATTATCCGATTTCGCAGGCTCTCCCAGAATAAAAACACGTCCGAACTAGTGGCAAACCCTCGCTTCCCTTAAATCCCGAAAATAGAAATTGAATTTGCTCTTTTTGAAAGAGAAATATTAGCATTTTCTCTTCGAATTTAAATGTACTCTGGACTGTAGGGGTCCCGGATCATAACGCAGAGATCCAGTGAGTAATATAGTCAAATCCAGCTTGTGGGGGTCTCCGTCCCTGTAGAACTTCGGCAATGATTCGTCTAAATGTTACAAGAAGGGCAAAGGGAACGCATATTCAAATTATTTTGAATTAATATCGTGCGGCAAGTGTTTGCGCATAACGACTGGTCGTCCAGAGTTCTCGGCTTTCCTCCATTCTGTCTTCTTCTTATTAATGTTGCCTCGGTCTCTCTTCGTCCTCTTTTACCTCCTGGCCAGCCGACAACCAGCGGCCCCACATTTCGCTCTGATTGTGTACTGGCGTTGGGCTGCTGACATCTTTTCCGACCCACATGCGACGGCCCATGTCGTCTCACCCGTCGCTGTCGAGATTAACACGATCGTACTTTTCAAAATGCATTCGTTGTGCGTGTCGTAGTTCCCGACAAAGAGATAAACAAAGGCAGCGAGCGGACAAGAGAGTGGTACTAAAAGCGGTAATCTGACGTGACTCATGGGAGGAAGCAAAAATGGATGCGAAATTGTTCAATTCCATGCTTGACATGTTGTGAGTATTTTGCTTCTTCTTGCATTGACATTTAACATTTTTTTCACGTCTGTTCGAAACGCATGACGAGCGTCGCAGCCTCCAGATTTCGATTCGAAGGAATGCGTATTGGACCTCTTTCGCGTCAATCCCTATGAGCAGACGTCGACTTCTTATGCGGACGTGGCCTGCATTCCCATTAAGTGGTATAAGCAATCGTATATGCTGCCTCAGGAATGCACAGAAGGTGGAACTGCAGAATTCAATGTGGTGTCTATGCCGCAACCATGAGTATTGTATGCTCGGTCACAGTATAACAGAGTGTACCTCTTTAAATTTTCCGAATAGCCTTCCTGAAAAAAATATATATATATATGCATACACACACATATTATTTTTATACATATATATATATACTCGTATATACATTCACGTGAAAATAGATATATATATATATATATATATATGTTCCTATCCCTTTTCCTTGCATCTATTTCCATGCGAATGAATATGTGTTCGCCATATGGCTGGATTATATGTGTGTGTGCATATATGTATATATATATATATATATATATATATATATATATATATATACATACGGGTCGCGGTGGTCTAGCGGGTAGAGCGTTGGACTGCTGACCAGAGGGTCCCGGGTTCGATTCCCGGGCAAGGCACTTTGGGCACCTGCAGCTCCACCCAAGCTAGTTGATTTTTCGGGTACCAGATCTGCCTGGGAAACCATAACCGGCACAGGGAAAGGAACTGGCCCCCCTATGTGTGGATACTCACACGCCGTCGGGCTTGGTACATGGGTGAGCCCTACCATCACCTACTAAACCGACCTTCGGGTTGATTACTGTGTTTATGGTTTATATATATATATATATATATATATATATATATATATATATATATAATGTAAATGGACTAGTCGACACAAACTCAGAAACTGAAACACATAAAAGAGGGACTCACTGGGTCTCGAATTTTCGGTGGTGCAATCACCTTTCTCAAGAGGAGTATGTATATGTATATATATATATATATATATATATATATATATATATATATATATATATATATATATATATATATATATATATATATGGAAGGGAAGGGACGGAAAATAAAGTTTAATTTACCTTTTCATTGACCTTTTTAAGTTTTGTAATGCAATTTAATGTTATTTGTAGCCACAGCTTGAACTTCCGTGACCCATCCATGCAAGGCCTCAAGATCATTCGAGAAAATGACGAAGCCCAATAGCTGCTAAGCTCTCTCGCCTTTTGAGAAGTCATTGAACGGATCGACTTATATGTGTGCACGCGTCAATGCAGCGCAATTATTATACCTCGCAGATTTTAGTGTTAAGTGGTATAGAGTGATGTCATACTATTTAGAATGGCCGGAAATAAAAACCTTTTTCGTGTTACCGAAGCATTAGCAGCTACCATAGCTTGCCAAAGTCTAAGAGTACTCTACGGAGAAAAATTGCATTGATCGAAAAAATTTCCAAACGTAGTAAAATTCCCCGTCATAATACGTTTATGTTTGTCCTGGTGTTCCCGGTCACGTTTTAAAATGTACAATTTCTATGCCGGCGAAATATTTCACTGGTTCACAAAATTTAGTATTTGTGTAGGAGCGAATGAAATAGATCAGATTGATCCGTATCTGATGTCTAAGTACTCGTATAACTTCTGTGAAGGGCATACAAGACGTGAAAATGCCACCTTATGTTTAAAGTTGTTAATTTAATTACTCGGAGCGACTCTTAACAACGCCCAGGTCGTGGGTTGATGACAACTTGTTCCCACGTGGTTATATCATGTTTAAGAGGGAATTCTTCGAGCTTAAACTTTAGCAAACATTGCAAGAGATTTGATCGCATTGGAATCACTCATTTTGACGTCGATCACTGCATACTACATGTAAAATAGGCAGGGGAATGATTTGATAGCTTGATTGATAAATGTATTGGGATTATTCATTTTTATTTGATGTATTATTCGTAAAACTATATTCTACGGTCTTCAGATCACGATATGGAATTAAAAAAAAATATTATAATGGCTGAGCCCGTCAGTAGACTCCGCACAGTCCCTGAGCGTAAGTTACGAATGTGATGATGAATCGAGCTAATTAAGCGACTAATAACTGAGCCCGACACCCGGTACAAAGATATCAACTCCAAAACTATAACATAAGAGCAAAAAAGGCAGTGAAGTGCAAACATTATGTTTCGAAGGATAGTAATCGAATTTCTGGAGTAGACCTTTCTTTCTTTGCCGACTATTTTGCAGGTGATGAACGCATGGGTTTTCTTTGCTTCGAGCTTCTTTGCCATTGACGTAAATATATTTGATAAATTTGTTTGTTTATTTTCGTCTTACAACATGCATTATTAACTTAAACGACCCTCGAATGTGTGTATTCAACACAATGGAAAAAACGAGTCGGAAAAACCGCCAGACATTTCCCCAATCAGGGAATTTCACGCAGAAAACGCAAAAAAGAGTACAGTTACGTGGAAAGAAACTATTTTTAAAAATCCAGAAATTGAAACGCATTGGAAAAGAAAACGAGTCGACCATAGTCGAATGATTTTTACGTATTTCCATCGGGGCCCTGGTTTATTTATTTTTTTCGTTCCAACTCCCGTTCGTTTTTGCGGCTTATTTGTGAGGGGTTCCGTGCTCAAATAGAAGCATATTCTTCAGCAGTGCGTACGATGCATGCATCGCGGTGGTGGGTGAATGCGAACATGAGAAGAAAAGAGGAAGAA
>JAVFHJ010000023.1:0-67500 GCA_037158775.1 Hetaerina titia
GAGGCTATGCCACGCTAGCGGCTACTGGGATCGCGTGGTGATAGGAGATGCTCTGAACTTCACCCTGTAGACGATGGCAGAGTCAGCCATCGAAAAGTCGGTGTACTGCAACCTTACCCATTGGGAACCCGAGAGAACTTCTTGAACACCATAAGCCGGGAAAATTTGAGATCCTTCAAGAGTTACGCTTGCTCCCAATAGCTTAGCTGAGGGGTATCCGTAAAGGGGTACGTTTCATTAAAAAATTCCTCCAGGGCGACTTCCCGGAATTGACCCTGAATAGGATAAAGTCTAAACATTGAACTGCACGATACCAGGGGTGTTCTATGAGTCGACATAGGCGTCTCATCCAAGACGCTAGAGTACCGCGGCGGAAAATCCATTTGGTCATACTTGATATGGCCAAGGCGTTTGTCACGGTCTAACATACCGCCATGTCTGCCGCCGGTGAAATTGCACTAGCCGCAGGTATCCCACCTGAGTACCGGGTCGAGCTATACTCCTCTGCCATTAGAACCCACCTAATGTGGCAAGGCGAGGACAGGGAGGTCACTGTGCGGAGAGTTTATAGAGGGGGACCCTTTAAGTCCCTTTTTGATTAACTGGATCAGGGACGAACCCTCCGCTCAGTAACAAACGAGGTTAGATATCGTCTTGGAATTGAGCGGGTCAATGTAATCGCTTCCGCGGACGATGTTATCCGTGTCTCGGAGACGTAAACGGGAATGAGATGGGCCCTGGCAAGTTTCGAAACGGAAGCAAAAATACTTGGTCTAGCTTTATCTCCATCTAAGAGCAGGACTTTCTCTTAAGTACCGAATGGGAAGTGAAAAAGGCTGAAAGTGGTCACTGACCAACCCTTCAGCCTTCTTTGGGGAGACAAATGGGCACACTATCGGACAAAGGAGAGTCGAAATACTTGGGAGTAAGGTTGACGGGAAGGGAGCGAAGGACGTGAGATCAGCACTTGCTCATGGTATTTGAGCGAGTGAATCAAGCTCCAATGAAACCCTAACAGCGGGTTCAAATCCTCAGGGGCTTTATGCTTCCGAGATTGTTTCACTCTCGTGTTGGGTTAAGTCACCAACTTGCTGACCTCCATGGATCAACAGCTGCTGGCGGCCGCTCGCAAGCTCGCCCAGCAGCTCCCCACAGCGTCGGCCGCTCTGCTGGGACATCTCTAGTCTAGCTCCAATGCATTTGCCAGGCTGGCCCATGGATCGCTCACGATTTGCATAATTTTATCTCCTCGAGTGACGAGGAGATAAAATTCATGGCCCTGACGGAAGCCCAAGTAACACTCGAGGGCCTCGGTAAAAAAAATCAATCAGTATTTGCTGGAGAACATAAGGCTCCAGGGGAGGACACTGGAGAGTATAAAAGGGGCGCGGAAAAATCCAACACCGGGACCATGTGTCTCAGTATCTCCTCGATCTTCAAAAAAAGGACTCTCAGGGAACAACTGGATCCATTGAAGTGGAAGCGACCCCCGAGGAAATAAAGTCAGACTCCAGGCGTTTCGGAATCCGATGCCACCTAGACCTCTGCAAGTGGAGAAAGTGAGAGGAATATCTATCACGTGGCAATAAGAAATCTCCTCTCTAGGATATGGAATTTAACATCACATAAGGTTTCCGACCTTGTCAGGATAGGCGTATCCGTTCTTACTGGAGGGATTTAAAGTCCTGATGAATTGAATAGGTTAGAAAGTTTTCCATGTTAAGAAAGCTTTAGAACCCAGAAAGTCTAGAGATGTCTCCGTCAATCCAAAGTTGGCGGGGTGGCGTAAAAGGCGGCGGAAGTACGTACCCACGCAGATGCTTTTCAAGAAGAATATGGGTAGGGGCTAATCCTATTGGATGATCAGTTAAAGGCAAAAATGCCTGGATACAACCCAATGGAATCCTAATGGGAACCCATATTCTCTGGTGAAGCCTCCACTGAATCCCCTCGGAGGAGATCAATGGGGCAAGAAGCGACCTTCGTTGGCTTGCATATCCCGTGGAACCCATCGAGGTCGACCTAACATCCATTTCGGCAAATTCAGCGCCCGGGATGTACGTCATAACACCTCGCTTGTGGCGTAGTGTACCTGCAAATATCTGAACATTGTTCCACAATACCGTGCTGTCACTGGGAGCCTTTCCATCTAACTCCAAACGAGCACAACGGTGTTTATCCCTCAAAAAGATGGAGCCACAGTTCCAATGGACTTCAGACCGATTAGTATTACATCTGTGGCCGTACGCCAACTCAATAGGATCTTTGCAAAGCGCCGTGTATCAACTAGTCTAGTGTATGAGCGGAAACGATGCATGCAGGATGGATGCACTGAGAATACATCTATATTGGGGGCAATGTTAAACGATGCCATTTCCAATCTCCGAGAGTTGCATATCGCCTCCCTAGACGTGGCGAAGGTATACGATTCCGTGAGCCACGTCGCAGTGAAAGCGACTTTGCAAAGGGCCGGTCTGCATCCTTTTGTGGAGTATATCGTCCGCTCGCAATGGGATAGCAAAAAAGTGCTCGCGGTAAAAGGTCAAATATCCATCCCGATCAATCTCACCCAGGGGGTTAGACAGTGTTCAGACGGCCAGTGGTGAATGTATTCGTCAGTTACGGCCGTCCGATAAATGAACTTTGGACTGAACTTTTCACCTACTAGGGTGTTACGTGCTTTTGGGACATTGGAGGTCTAACTTGTTCGCATCGCGCCATTAGAGCCGCAGCAACACCTAAAATTCCTTAGGTGCTTCTTAGGCCCAATATTCCGCTGGCTGACCTTGTCAGGAACAACCTTTAAGGTTCTAAGGGCCCTAGATAAACAACTAAGAGGTGCAACGCGTAAGTGGTTGACCCTCCGCACGATACTCCGATCGACTGCTTCCATGCTGTGCAGAGGGTGGTCTTGGTCTGCCGTTGTTTGAAAAGACAATCTCGTCTCCCTTTCCGTGCCCGTACGTCTGAGAGGAGAGCGAATAGATGGGAGCATAACCCATCTGTTAAAGGCATATTGGAACGCCACCGAGACCGGCGCCCATGTGATCTAGATTTGTTTCAGGACGCATAAGGCGTACAATCGACGCACGATATAAGACGCATAATCCGTCGCAATGACGCGGTCGTCTGAACACTCCAAAATCGGTTGAAATAAATCAGGATGCCTGTGTCAGAACAGTTCCAATACCGACCTAAGGATTGGCTGAGAAAACCGGACTTGGTTGCATAGATCTTCCAGACTGGACCTCGTTGACACGATAAAATTATATGCAGGTCGTGTCGGAAGCTACTTCCATAGCCGACGCTCATGAGCGACAGGTGGGAAAGCTCAGCACCCAAGAGCTAAAAGATCTCATAGCTCAGGAGAATGTAACGAGGGATGCGGTTTAGGTACCATCTTGCACTATCTCTTGGAGGGGAGTGTGGTACAATAAATCCGCTGAACACCTAGTGGGTCTGGGATAAGGGCTACTTGGAGGCATTACCACCCGGGTGCGGCAATACTCTTACCTCAATTGCACACTATGAAACGAAATGACGAACAACTGCCATGTTCTATAAGAGTGAGTTAAAAAAGGCATTGGTTGAAAAAACATCTCTGGCAAACTTGGGTAACTCGCTCCCATAAACATAGAAAATCGAAAGCGAACAATAAAGCCATCGCTGTCAAACATCGGATGAAACCTCGACCGGGGGAATGGTTTTAGTGGGCAATTCCCAGTGGTCACATTGAGACGAGCGTCACACTGCCTAGGTCATTCTCCAAGCGTGCGGAAACGCAGTTCCACACCGCATCAAAAACATAGGTAATACCATGGAACCTCCTCGTGGTGAGTCAGAAACGTCAAAACCCATCGGACGGTGAAGCGAGACAAACTGAGGCGGCTAAATCCAGGGTCATCCCAGGTGGGGTCTGCGGGCCTGTCGGCAGTATTAGACTGACTCCCTCAATAGTATCTGGCTCACTCGTGATGAGCGATGAGATGGTGCACTAATTCCCCTAATCTCCTTTCCTCCTCTTGGAGTCAGAAACGGTTGCTTCCTTGACGAGGTTCACTTTTGCTGCTCGCCGATGGAGTGAACTGCTAAATTGGGGGCAGGCTACCGTGCGCCCGGGTTACTTTCCCCGACGCATATTTTTTGTTGGGTTTCGACACACAGAGACTAAGCTAGGTCCTGTCCTTTCTCCTTTGGCGGACCTAGGCCTACAACTCCTGGGGAGAAAGCGCGTGGGGACCAAGAAAAAGCATTGCCTCAACTCAAGCATGTCTCCATATCCGAGACAACTGTGCGTACTGTGACGTTTCTTTTACTACAAAAACTGTCCTTGGTGTTCACAATAGGCGCAAAACCTAAATCTGCCTGACCATAATATATAACTGTCAGGAAGAATGGCTCCGGTGGGAAGCCGATGAGCTGCTGCTCCTTTCGGAAGTGGAGAACTATCGACCGCGATGCAGTTTTAAATTCAAATCTCGCCCAAGAATTCCCTGAGTGGACATTGGAACGAATCAAAAAAAGCTGAAGAAGCTCGAATATAAGGTGTTCTTACAGAAGCTCACATCTGGAGCTCCATCTCCTCCCAAAACTGGCGAACAGAAGGCGACGTCCTTTCCATGTCTATCCACTAGAGAAATGGCCGATACGCCTCCTCGCAACTATAAAAGAACGATGGCCCTTTGGCCCAAAAAGTGGTCTTTATCACCC
Source organism: Hetaerina titia (assembly GCA_037158775.1). Classification (NCBI taxonomy): domain Eukaryota; kingdom Metazoa; phylum Arthropoda; class Insecta; order Odonata; family Calopterygidae; genus Hetaerina; species Hetaerina titia. The sequence continues at coordinate 4,711 of JAVFHJ010000023.1, forward strand.
AATTGGCTCTTAACGGTCAGGACTGCCGGAGCCAAGTCTCTGGGATTGGGTTGAAGCGGCCGTTCCGAGCACAAAGCTAATGAGATACTTATTACCATCAGCAGAAATTCCCCCGGGGATAGCGCGGAAAACAGAAGACGAGAATATATGCCAAAGTTAAGAATTTGTGGCGAAAAAATCCAGGGGCATTTGCCCGGCGCGTAATTCATGGAAACCCTAATATACCAGAATCTTTCTATTCTCGGGAGAGGCTTCGGTTCTGGGGTGTCCTGATGGACACGGTAGGCACCGGTACTAATCACCGAGTTACCGATTCGGTAACCATCCACCGCGAGGGGAAACAATTTTATCACTCCTCGATAAGCCCATTTTAATTTAGGAGGTGAAGGAAAACCATCCGAGACATGATTCTGCCCAGGACTGGACGGTAGAACGCTGAGAGAATTGAAGAAACTGACGTTATCTGCGCGCCACCCTGTATATCTTATTGCTGAAATCCCTAGTAATCTGGCTCTTATCCGGACAATCCTCATTCCGAAGTCTTTGGAACCAGAAGACTTCAGACCGCTCATCAGTAGCGTCTGTAGTCCTTCGACAGTTAAACAAGATATTGAGCAAGTGTTCACATGATACAACAATGGAAACGACCGTTCAGAGGGTTTTTAGCCCTGTGGGTGGCGTCTGTGATAACGTGGCGGCACTTTACACCCTTCACCTGAATGCCCGTAAGACTCGGGCCCAGATCCAACTGGGGTGCCTTAGGTATTCGACACGGTGCAAATGTGGGCGTGGTACGTGTGTGCCGGAATAGCGAATATTGCCCACGGCCATATACAACGACTATGAGGAAACCAGCAAGAGAATCGGGTGGCAGGAAAAGTGTGGTGTGTCGGGGTAACTCCCTCCTTTTCAGCAACGAGGGGACAGGTCCTCCAAGTGACCGGTCATACCTTAAGTATTAAAGGTGGCTGAAGTATGTGAAGGAGTAGCAGGGAGGTACAGGGGGACAACCCCTGGATGCGGTGGGTTGCCAGCTCGCCGAGATCTTAAATTCCTCAGTTCCGAATAATCGAAAGCGATTTGGGCTCCAACCGCCAGTCCGAGGCTCTGCCGGCACTGAGGTCACAAACCAGAGTGGAGAGAAGAAAGATCTCACCAACTCTTTTGATGTGGTTTCAAGTGTTCAATATTTATGCCCAGACGGCCAACCACCGCGTTCTTTTCGGTCGATGACCGGATTGGGCGTTCACCGTAGACAGTAACACCCTGACGTGGTCAATCAGAACAGTGTGATTTGAACAATGTCATGGCCAGAAAAAGAAACGGGAGTGAGGAGATGCAATATCTGGCCCTAATAGCCCAAATATTATCCAAGGTCCATGTAGTTAACGTCAATACTTGCAGGACTAGTTGAATAAAGTGGAACTACTGGGCGAATCCCTGGAAAAATTAAAGGCTTCGAAAGAAAAGGGAGTACCGAGATCGTGTCTTGGTTACTTCTTGAACTTCAGGACAAGGATCATCAAAAAATACCTAGATCCGTAGTAGAAGACGCGACCCCCAGCAAATATCAAAGCCTGACACTCCACAGGTTTCAGATTCTGCTGTCACCGACACCCCTGCAATTGCAGTAAAAGCCAGGAATATCTGTCATGTGGAATGTTTTGAAATTGCTAATCTCCTGAAGATATGGAAGGTAACTTTCAAGGCGAATGATTTGATCTGGGTAGCCGAAGCCGCACTTAGTGGAGATATACAAGAATTCTTAAGAGCTGGATTGGTTGGACAGTTTTCACCATCCTACTGAGGAATATTCCAATGGTAATGTATCCATGAAATCTCCCACCCCATTGTACTCCACCTTTTTCCGATACGACTCGTTCGAATGTAGGTTGTTCGACAAGGACACGGTTATTCGAAGAAATTGTTCAGCTCCTGGGGCCCGCAATCGTAAACCAATTCTGCTTCACCTCCACGATGAACTATTTCCCCTTTCAGTAAAACCGATGGTTTCGCATGTATTATCGCACCTTCGGATGCGCAGGCCTTGTTTCCGGAAATACCCTTGGACCACATTGTCCGCTGATTCGGATAAGTCAGCCCGGCATCTGGGGTCTGTACCACCAGCCCTCGGTCCCCTCGTGGATACTACCTGGGCCAGCAAATTTTCTTTGACCCGTAATTTGGCAAAGTGACGATAAACCCCTGCCACCTCACCTGGTGACACTGAAGATGGTCTCCACCATCTGTAGAATGATGCAAATTATCACCAAAAACTTACTCGCCGCCTCCTTCGAGTGAGATTCGTCTCCAGTGGGCAAGATAAGTGGCCATAACAGCTGACGCTGAATCAAGCGCGATCCATTACGCCCGCCGGCAACCAAAACTCGAACGGCCTAGACGTTCCATCTGCCAGGATTTCAGGGTTTTGAATACCCCCGTGCCGTATGGAGGCATGAAGTAGCTCTCCGTGACATCACAAGCCAAGTGGAGCCAACGGCGAGCAGCCGCTCTCAACAACCGATGCGAGGTAAATATTCCCCTGAAAGCATTACCCATGACGAAAAGATGGCAAAGCTCAAGAAAATTTAGCCGCTCATGCGGCTTCAGTGGAATTTTAGTAACTGTCAATGGGTTGAAGTATTGTCCGCGTTAATACGTTCCTTCCCCAGGCGATTCGCCTTCGACGGGTGGTCCATGGCCCAGGGAAACAAAAACTGATTTCATATTACCCTTTTCTAAATCCTTCAACACAGTTACATCACATTAAGCGTATTCCCCGCTAATCCGGGTGTTAATTGAACAGGAGTACAGCCCGACCAAGTAATACGGAGGTATACCTACGGCTAGCGTAACTTCAACAGCGGCGGAGAGACGGTGGGATCTAGGATCGTGTAGAATGTCGTAGTCAAAATATGATGATATATACAGTTGCCGTCGGCGTACATTTGCGTCTCGTACGAGACATTAAAGTATGACGGCAACTCCCTTCAAGTGGCCCGTACGCTTTCTATCGTCCACCCGGCAGGGGGTGTGGCCTCCTCGCCACGATTTTATGGTGGTGCCGAAGTATTACCGAGGCAATAGATGTTAGTCGGTTATCGCTCGGCTGAGCAGCGCTTCGAGCCTATCGAATTGATAATATACTGAGCCAGGTCGCCACGCATTTCCCGTACACACAAACTGTTGAAGAAGTTGCGCTATGGAGCGACAAGACCTAACTCCTTCCACCAAAGCTTCTCCCTTTCCACCGAAATTATACCATCCTATCATGAGCATATGCTCTGGATACGTACACATCAATACCTGTTTGTGTCATGAACCTTTCCCGTTTGTGATTTGACTTAGCCGTCAGAAGCAACCCATGATGCTTCATTCGACAGTTTTACTAACATCCCCGAAATTCGCCAGAGCGCGTGCGTCTCATGCGAGACTAGAGGACCCTCCGCTTCAACTTATGATTTTTTCAGACCCAGTGATACTAACGTGGGGGTTGACAGCCCTCAGGTAAATCTGAGCGCCCCTGAAATTAGCCACATTCTCCCTTCTTTCTTACTGAGTACGATAGGGTTTAGCGGTACTGAAACTCAAACACGATCAGGTGCCAGATTATTAAGCAGCTAAGGTTGTCACCCCGAGGGTTTGGCACTTGAGTTACACTTACACATGATGAATTTTTACCGCGAACAGAAATATTAAATATTTCGATTTACTTAATACTAGACAAATAGTGAAAGATTTTAATTGTATGCAAGGTATAAATAAAACACAAGAACACACAAATTTCATAATTACATAAAAGAAACCTTCCAGAGTATACAGGTATGTGGTTAGTTGACATCAATTACACAACAAGAGAAGGAAATATTAAACATTACAAAACAGGATTAAATTATAACAATACCATAAACTTTGATCACAGATTGATTTAAAGAATTCTGCATGTCCGGGTTTTCACCGCGTTGTTGTTTGAAGCCGACAACAGTTTCACCGAAGTTTCATCCGGCGTCTTCAGGTCGAAGATGAGGATTCAGATTTTGGCCACAGATTTGGTTCGTCGTCGACCTCTTCTCTGCCCTCCACGAACATCTTGTGCCACAAAAAAATCATGGTTCTGGACATGGCCGACTCCCCAAAAGCCTGGTTAATCATACCGCCAGTTTCGGTACACGATTTCCCAAGCTTTACCGCAAATTTGATGGAATAACGCTGCTCCAAAAACTTCAGCATCGCGTTCCGTGACGTGGGTTGAGCATGGAGGTTCGCGTTAACAGAGCTCCTCACTACACCACAGCTCAGAGCCGACTCCCTTTTTCAGCGTTGCTTGCCAACATACCCCCCTCCAATCGCAGACCTTCAGAGTGGTGCTGGGCACGCCTGGAGCGGCGGGAAAAAATCAGTACAATTATTTTCCGGAAGAACCATGTATGACCCAATTAGTAATCGGCATTTCTCTTTTGCTAAATATAACCAACTGTTTTACATAGCTATCTAGGAGTTAGTCGTGTTGATTTTAGTTAACATAACTTGGCTCACAGAGTTCTATTCCACAACTACTGCTGGGCCAGTACAGATGACAGATTTCTTAGTTATTCCAACACACATTTACTAAACTGTAGTCAGTCCAAACCAATTGTTGTCTTTCATAGATAAATAAGAAACTATCACACATTATCCCCTAAACCAGAACATTTTTTTCTTGAAATATAGCAAAAATAAGCAAAAAAGCACACCACTCTATCCATAAGCAGGTATATGGTTCCATTATACTCATTGACTAGTTTAGGATCCAGGGTCCACTATTCTTAAGGAGTTTTCTTTACAACCAAAAATCATAATGGGCTAGACAATACCACCTAAACTAGAAATTTTTTCTTAATAATTAGCATAAATAAGAAGCACTAATTTTGCCACTTAAAAGGTATAACCTAATGCCAATTCCCTAGTTCAAGATCCACGGCCCTGTAAATGTGAATGTGACAGTACTGAAATTGTCATACGATGAGTTACTTTTCAAGTTAATTCTACTATCTACTGCAAATTATCTCAAAAAATACTGTCTCACAAACGCACATTCAAGTATTGTTTTACTGAAATTAACCATTCTATATCAATTAGTTTCAGCACTCATTACTTACAGTTTGATTTGTTTTTATTTATGCACAATTTTCTGTCGTTTCCTCTTTTTTATGCTTTCTTCTGGTCCTTCACAGCTATCCCCGTTCTTCTGGTGAAGACTGGAGCTGTAAAAAAGGTATTTGATGGAAAGGTTACAGAAGGTATGTAAGGAGAACATTATTTGCTATGATTATCAGTGCTCATTAGTATATTGTGCTTTTAATGTATCTGCAAATCATTCCACATCACTGGAAGAGGTTACTTGCTAGATAATTTGCTTTGTGCTACAAGTAAAGAGCATGAAGATATATCTCCTGGAGGTATTGAAGAAACTGCTCATCCTTTCCAGTACTACCTATGAGGCTACACCCCCAACCTACCGAAAATGGGTTATTTTTCCTACCATTTTGGATAATGTTTTACTGTAATGGACTCAGTAGCTAAGTACACAATTTTAGAAGAATGTAATCAACTTTATTTCAGTCAAGCATACATAATCTTACCTAACCCATTACATCCCCCACTTTTTCAGTTGGATGGAATGCACCTCAGTATATTTCTTAAGTGCTGCCTCTCTTTTTCTATTTTAGATGGCACTCGCAATATCTTTCCCACCACATTTTGTCTCGTATTTAATCAGATGGACGGAATGTACCTCAGCACCCATGGGAATTGGTTAATATAGGTACAACTCTTCATGCAAGGAAACGTGGTCAACGTAGGTACCTGAGGAAACTGAAAAAAAATTATTGGCTGTCTCGAAACAATGTGCCCTAAAAATTAACATTTTCTTGCAGGGAGCGTACAATGAAAAGGCTAATCAATCGGCTCTCTGCCATACCTTGTCATGGATTATTCAAAAGCATCCTTGTAGAACATAATATACACCACCAAGCCAAATGTTCATTATCTGAAGTGGAGGCAGTTTTATCAATGGAACAACTTTGATACCAATTGGAATACAATTCACACATGACCAACAACGTACTCCCAGAGATTTAACCCAAATCCCACAATGGACATACTTGGTTCACTTTTCAGAGGTATTCTTTTATATTTGTTTTGATTTTATTCTGTTACTCATTGACATCAATAACTTCTTCAGTTCTCACAATTTTTGCTATTAGATTTAAGAAATAACATGAATTAACCCTCTCTCTTTGCCATGCAGCATTTTTATTACTCTCTATTTTACTTAGATGTATTTTTTGCTCACTAAAGGTAATCCACTTCAAGAAATTTCGGAATCATTTAAAATGCCTGGCATAATCCATATCCGTGCTGCCCAATGGATCAAATCTCTCCCAAAGGTCCTCTACTATTCAATTAACCAGACAATTAACTTTAGCGGCCTTGCAGGGTTTCCTTTGTGCAGGAGAAATTTGTAAAAAAAAACTTGCTTTGCTAGAGAGAAGACATGGGGTTTGATAGCTTTCAAAAATAATCCGCACACAAATATACATTATAATCCAGAATCTTGTTTCTCATGATTCAGAACCATCTACCCATGCTTGCATAACATATCATGTCCCAAAGAAAGTTATTTCCCCTCTGCCTATAAAAATGTTCCTCCAAAGAGGCAGAATTGCTATGAAATGCTTTAGGAAGGCACACAATAATATAAGACTGCAAAAGGGATTTGGTTCCCCAGGTTTAGTATTTCCTGTAACAAGTAAAAATGAGAAAAAAGGTCTACTATTATGTTTCCACACCTTTGAGAGCTCAGAGTCCTATTCTGCGGCAAGGCTTAACATCCCTCACACCTACTCCAAGGGGTTCAGTCCAACTCTGACCAATAAGAGCAGTGCAGAAAATTCAATTGCATTACTTTTGGAAGGCACCCTGCATCCTAATGCATAGCAGTAGATTTATAGAGAGATCTTTTCACCATCTAGCATTATTTAAATGTATCTGATTTTGAATGCAGTGAGTGACTAGAAATTTATACGTCCTTACACAGTATGTTCCCGATTTAAAAGGTTGTTACATGAAAAGATTTGCTGCAAGTTACTGTCATTCCAAGGTATAAGCAGATATTACATTCCCTGGTGTTGGCACTGTGCACATGGTTCATAAGGACAACTTTATGAGATGATTACTTAGGTAGAATATCATATTTGTATAGAAAGAGAAATGAGAGTATATGCAGATTCAGTCTATTCTCAAGTTTCAGCCACTTAACTGTACAACAGCTTTCAGAGACACTTCACTCATTGTGACCACAGATAAATGGTACCCAAGAATTTTGAGTTTGATGTTATTTTAAAGTAAGTTCTTGTACAAGACTTGTTTAACTGTAACATGGTAGTCAAGTGTGATAGTATAAGAGCATTGATAAGCTGCTTGCACAAAGAGAAAGATATAATATTTTTAAGTTCCTTTTGAGAGTGAAGAGAACATAATATAGCTTTGTAGATTTTATTTGCATGAAATATCCACATTAGTGTTATGTTAAAAATAACCACACGATTAAACACCATTTTATGGAGGGGTACAGAAGAGTCCAGAATTTTTATGCGTCTGGGGTGCAGTCAAGTTGATTTGGGACAGGAGCTTGGCATTTCCAATGATAAGAGACCAGTTCTTGTTAACCTTTTGCACTCGCATGTCAAGTGTGACTCGGAATGGTTAGCAGCGGCAGCAGCTCGTATGTCAATCCACACTTGACAGAGTTTCACCATAAGGGGAATTGGGATTTTTGTCGATATTTTCCAATAACTTTACTTGCAATCATCTGCATGAAATGACAAGTAAAGTAAGGCTTCATTTAGCATGGCTTGTTTTGTAAATGAATAGTATTGCCCTTAATGTCGTCGTTGACAAATGCTGTCCCCAAAGGATGGCAACACGTACGCATATGTTTGTTGTTACCTCTTTGCTGTGTTGTAAGTTCTTTTTCATTTGCAATGCTTGCCCTTCATTACTTGGAAGTTAGCTAGATGTAAAGCAATGCCTTTGAGAGATGATCTGTTTCTGAAAAAAAGATCGCCAGAGTGTTAAGATAACTCAGTCAGGTGTTCCGTGGTTCATTGCGCTCTAGTTTGGATACTTTCATTTCCTTTTCTTACTATTATCAGCTGTCTCATCAAACGTTCTTTTTCTATCAATTGCATAATCAGGAATCTTGAGTAGGAGGGTGTTAATTCATATATATATTGTACAAACAATGCCAACAAAGAAAACATGAAAAACCGATCTCGCAGGTGAAATTTATTACGAGACTAGTACACGATCTCTTTGGAGAATTCCGAGATGTGTCACTAGCATCCAGGGTTAGATTACCACCCAAAAACAGCACTGTTTAGATGGGAATCACACCTCAACTTAAAAAATATCATACAGATTTTGTGGTTTGCTCTAATGGAAAAATCAAAGGCAGGAGGAGAAAGACGATATATATCTGTGAGACATGTCAAGGTAACCCAGGTCTTCATGTTGCTGAATCCTTCCAAAAATCATACCATGAAAAATTATAGTTTAAATTATGGTTTATCAATATTTTTATCAATAATTATGTAAAAAAATCCAATTAAATTAGTTTGTATGAAAAAAAAACTCTTTCATTTTTCAGTTTTTCATTCTCGTGCCACGCTTAGTAAATATGGGGTATTTAAAAAATTTAATCCCGTGTAGACCGAGGAAAAAGGCACCCAAGTGCAAAGGGTTAAGATTAATATTGAGAAAATCTTGATACTCAAGGTAAAGAGTGCATCTAGATCAGAGTTTATATTAGCAATTGGCGAGATTTATGGTGTTAGAATAGAGATAACTTTGCTGAACGTCAATGCATAGGCAACATTTTCAGTGTTAGCAGTTGGGAGTGTAGGTTTGTTAATATATAGGAGAACAGTAGGGGTTCAAGCGTGGATCCTTGAGGTACGCCACAAGACACTTCCATCCACTAGGAAGAAGAATTGGATATTACTTCTTGGCCATGTTTGTTGAGGTATGACGAGCCAAGATATGGCAAAAGAGAAATTCATGAGTTTTGTAAGTAATATGATTTTGTCAACTGAGTCAAAAGCTTTGCTGAAGTCGAGTAGGCCCAGGGCTAAAATTACTTTTATGCCAGTTGCAAATTTAATAGTCTGTGACTGATTAGTGCTGTTTGATTAAAAGCCAGATTGGAAAAGATTGAGTATTGTCATTTTTTCAAAAATAGGAAATCTACTAATGATATTGAGAAATATTTATTTATGGTATATTAGGCAGGATACTAATCAGTTGGTCCTCCCGCTGGTAGTGGGATAGAGAATACTCCCACAGTACCCCTGCTTGTCGTAAGAGGTGACTATAAGGGTGGGAAGAAAACCCCGAAAACAAACCCCCATGCATCCAGACAGTGCTGTGATTCCACTGTCAGTGTGCAGCCATACCAACTTGGGCTGCGAACCGCCCATGTGTTTGCCTTGCCTGGAGACCCGTTGGGGAGGTATGGGGATTCTGGAGGGTGAGCTCTCTGGTTCCCAGCAGGGCTTTGGATGCTCTGTATGGACTGGCAGCGATACCCCTCTTTGACCCAGATTTCATTTGAACAGGAGGCTGGGAGCTAGCCACTCTTGGTCAATTGGCTTCCGCCACTTTTTTGCTCCGGTGGAGAGAGCCGAGGTTGTGGGGTTCTGCGCAGGGAGGTCTGAGGGGTAGGGGTTTTGGTGTGCTGTTAAATCGAAGAGCCACCTCAAAACAGACAACCACTCATGAAGTGCTATAATCCTCGAGCTAGCCCTGGCAACTGCTCCGGTTCAACGGAGCGGCGTCCCGAAAGTGTGGCTCCATGGTGGGTGGGGAGGCCGAAGATTCCAGGAGCGTCAAAACACTTAGAGATGGTACATTACTCATCGAGACTGCCAACGACCAACAGAGCAGTAAGCTACTGGCAATAGGAAAGCTCCATGACATCCCCATATAGGTGCAGCTGCACCGCACCCAGAATACCTGTCGTGGGGTGATAAGCCATTAAGACCTTTTGTATGTGGAGGTCAACGAAATTAACAAGGAAATGTTCTCTCAGGGAGTGGTAGATTTTCGTGGACTTACCAGGATGTGCAATGGTGAGACAATATATACACCATCAGTCATCGTGATGTTCGCATCAATAGCCTCCCAAAGAAGGTGTTTGTGGGCTACGAATAGGTCCCAGTGAGGCCATTCATGCCCAACCCCGTGCGATGCTTCCAGGGCCAACACTTCAGCCATGTCACGTCACATTGCGAGGGCAAGGACATCTGGCCACACTGTGGCAAGGAGTTGCACGAGGATAAAGAGTGCTCCTCGGGACCTCTTTGCATCAATTGCAAGTGGGCACACCCAGTGAACTCCCGTGATTGTCTGAAGATGCAGGAGGAAAGTCTTGGAGATATTATTATTAGGTAATCTACAGGTTAAGGAAAGTTTTTGGATGGACACAACTATCAAATAAACATTTTGTAACACAAAAAAAAACCCAATCCAGCAACCTAATCTACATCAGGTCCCTCTTCATCTCTGCGTACTTCCTTCCTCCCTCCATCCCGTCCAATATCCCTATCCTGTTCCTGCCCTTTCCTAGCTTGCCCAACATTCTCTGCTCTATTACCTTCTTCAACATTCCACTACGGCTAAATAGGCCTTTCATCCATTTTTCCTACCACCATGGGATTTCTCTCTACAAACCTCTATCCGCACCCACTAACTCCAGTACTTCCTCATTTGTTTTCCTTTTGGTCCATTTCACCTTCTCCATTCTCCTCCACACCCACATTTCAAAAGCCTCCAATCTACGTCTATCCTCCTGCTTCAGCGACCACATTTCCACGCCATATTCATATTCATAGCTCCATAGAGTTTTTACGAGTCTTGTCTTAACCTCCCTACACAACGTCCCCGTCATCAACTCCCTCCTTGAGAAAGCCTCCTTGCCTAGCGCAATTCTTCTCCTTACGTCCGAACTACTTTGACCGTATTGGTCCAAAACACTTCCGAGATGTGTAAACTGCTCTACCTGCTCTATTTTTTCCACGCCAATTTTAATATTTAGCTTAGCCTTTTTCTTTCTGGAAAATCACATAACCTTTGTTTTATTAATATTGATTCTCACCCCATATTTATCGCACTGAACCTACAATTCACTCAGCAATGCTTGCAACCCCTTGGCTGACTTAGCAACTAATGCTTTCTTGGAGATTCAGACCCTGGAAAAAATTCTGTACATGGAAGCGAGAAGAAAATACAGGGTGCTCATCACCCCAACTTTCTCCCAGTCCTTCTTCCATGTCGTGTCAATCCCTAAACAAAAGTGTACCATCTCCACCCAAATTGACGTTCCTAAAGATACCGATACAGACTTGATCAGATGTCATCTTGATGTTTATTTCAGTGCGGGTCCAACACCAGCAGAATACAACGTGCCCTTCTTGCTCGGGGAACTTCAAAGCCTCCCAAAACACCTCACCAGGAGTGGACCAAACACACAATGCTTTTCTCCCAAATAAGCATTGGGGCAGGTCCTCAATACCTTCAACCAGTTGTGGATTCAGGGTAATTCCCAATTTCCTGGCAGGAGTCAGTAGTTGTTACCCATTCCAAAACAGGGCAAGAATTAAAATGAACCTAATAGCTATCATCCCATCTCTTTCACCAGTTGCCTGTGCAAGACGATGGAAAAAACGGTTAATCGATGTCTTGTTTGGTGCTTGTAGGGATCACACCTTCTCTCAGACACTCAGTGCAGATTTTGCCGGGAGAGGCCCAAGACAAACCATCTGGTGCGCACTGACAATTTCATCCAGGAAGCATCCATAGCATTTTTCTACTATGCCAACACGTCGTAGCAGTTTTCATCAACCTGGAGTAGGCCTACGATAGTGTCTGATGAAAAAAACTTTAAACACTTTGCACAAGTGAGGATTTAGAGGCAATATGGCCATGCGTATAAAAATCTTTTTAACAAATCGCATATTTAGAGTGAGGATGGGTAAGTATTTATCCCGATCCTACATCCAGGAGAACGGGGTACCTCAGGGATCAGTGCTGAGCATGACTTTGTTTGCCATCACAATTAACGACATCACGTAATGCGTCAATGCCCCTGTGATAGCAACGCTCTTTGTGGACGATCTAGCCATATTTTGCCAGTCGACAACACTGGCAAATGCCTTCAGGCAAGCTCAGGTGACCCTAAATAAACTGACCGAGTGGTTGCGAAGTAATGGATTTCGTTTCTGCACAGAGAAAACGAAATGGGTCCATTTCCACTGTCTTCATGGACAGCTCATACCACCAACTTTGAACCACCTGGGCCAGAATCTCCCATTTGTAGAATCTATCCGCTTCCTTGACACGACCCTCGACCAAAAGCTAAACTGGTGGGAGCGTACACCAGTACTGCATGAGAGGTGTCGCCAAACCTTCAACGGTTTAAGGTTTTTAACCCACTCCACATGGCAAGAACTACTGTGCTTTTATTGTACGAGGCCTGGACCGGTCAAAAGTGGACTATGGTTCTATAATATACTCTTCACGATGAGTCTTTTTGAGACCCCTTACATATGTCCACAATGCCGGGTTATGGTTGGCTACTGGGACAATTAGAACCAGACCAGTCCCAAGCTTGCTTACTGATGCAAGGGAACCTCCGTTGGCAACCCGCAGGATGATTTTGATGGGCAACTACGCCTGTTAAGTTTTATCTATGATTAACCACCCATGTTTTAATATTTTTTTTAACTCAGGATTTTTAGACTTATTTAACAGGCAGAGAAGGGCCACTAGGCTACTAGCCATTCCCTTTCACTATTTCATCCATTAACTAAATTTTACCTTCCCTCAAGTATGGCCTGTCTCCTATGCTAAATATCCACCTACAATAAAGCATTCATGACCTAGTCTGAATACCAGCAACTCTTTAGCGCCTTCCTCGGATCGCACCCTGACTATATGCCTGTCTACACTGATGGGTTGAAGTCCGAATCCGCATGTGCCTGTGAAGTCATCTCCTGCCGCCATGGAGTTGTGAGGAAAAAACTGAACATGTTTTGCAGCATATTCAAAGCAGAACTCTCTCCCATAAGGATGGCACTAAAGGAAATACGGGAGTGCAATGGCTCTTTCCTCATCTGTACTCACTCATCGAGTGCCTTAAAATCCATATCGTCTTCTCATCAATGCACCCAATAGTTCAGGATATCCAATATACCCTCTTATCTCTACAGAGAAAGGGGAACACAGTATCTTTTATATGGACTACAGGTAATATGGGAATACCTGGCAATGAAAAAGCCGACAAAGCCGCAGAGGAAGCCCTGGGCAAACTTGAGACCGATTCCATGTTGGCAACTATGGAGGATCTAAAGGCCACCTTGCAGAAAAATGTTTTAAACCAGGAAGAAAGCCTGCAGTCCTTGCAGAATAACAAACTAAGGGCCATAAAATTGAGCGTTTCAGCATGGCCCTCTTTCATCTGTAAAATTCGGAGGGAAGAAGTAATGATTACGTGCTTGAGGATAGGACACTGACCTAACAAACTCATACCTCTTCACGGAGATGAAAGTGTAGCCTTGTTCTGATGTGTGTGATCTCTGCCTGAAGGTGAATCGTATTTTAACAAAGTACATCAAATATAAAAGGACCAGAGACAGGCTAAGAAAAGGGGAGTTTGAAGTAATATTTTAGTGGATGACCCCAACTCCTTCAATAGATATTTAACATTTTTAAGGGAAACCGGCCTAATGAGGAAACTTTAGTTTGTGTCTCTTAATTTTTAACGGCATCATTTTAACCCTTTACGTTTTTATTTATTTTCTAAATGAAACTGAGGATCTAAAGGATCTGACAGTAGTGCAAACTGACAATAGCTGTCAATGCACCCATTAAAAACCAAACACTACCACTAATCAGTAGAAGGATTACTCTTGGGTATTAGGATGGAATAGGGAAAGTTTCACTTGCAAGGGAAATGTGTTTTGCAAGAAGAACCAGTTGAAGATGTACATAATACATCGAAGAGCTAACTGAAATATAAAATTGGCATTGAACATATATTACACCCATCACTAATTAGCTCCTAAATGGGAACAAATATATTTCCTTTATCAACAACTCCTGCTTAATATAGAACGCGTTTTTGAAAAACAGGAAGGCATGTTATTACCGTCAGAGGGAGTAAAAATAATTGATAGTAGCTCTCCTCACCCTGATTTTCTGCCACAAACATCTGAACCAAATCAAATAGGGGATTATTGCAGAAATCCTCTTTGACATTGCTCCCCATCCCCACGCATTGTAGCACATTCAGAGAACACAATCCGTGAATATGCCCACTTTTCAAAGAATCCTCTTAAGAGGATAATACCACCCTGCTTCTGAAAACAGTGGGCTTTATTTATCCAAAATAACTTTTTCTACGTCCCCATCTGATCAGCAAATCTAACAGTTAAAAATTTTACAATTAAAAAAATAACACAGGCCTACAAAAAAATTTTTTTTTGGTGCCGGGAATCTTTGTGATGATTTTAACTATATTTGTAGAGCTGAATCCAAATATGAAATCCGTTTTTATTTAACAGCTCTACTTTTTTAGATATGGCACATATTACGATTAGTTGTTTTAATATTTGATATATTCCGGAAAATAATTTTCAAAGTTAAATAAATCTATAAGTATACTAATTTATAACCACTCTGCGGTGTTCCTTTTATTTTCAATAAACTGTGAATAAGTTTTATGTATATTTCTATATTGTAGGCCCATGAGATTAAAAAACAAAAATCGTTTGTATCGACTTCGGTAAAAGATGGCGAAATTAGTTCAGGACAAAGGAAAAGTCTAAAATTTGATGTGCCAATGGTGTGGAGAGAACCTGTGAACCATATTGACGACTGTTATTTTTGCATAGTCAATGTTTCGGGAATTAATCGAAAAAATCGTCACAAGTGGACATATCCAGATTTGCCTTCAGCTAGACACCCGGTACCCCATTCAGAAGAAATACCGATCCCAATATTTCAGACGTTACCAGATATATCTAAGGAAGAATTTCAGTTATTTGAAAACATTTCTCTTTCTATTGATGATAGTGGCAGTGACTACAAGGGGGTATCAACAATTCCTCAACTATTTAATCAAGATGAACTAAGCGATCTTGCTAGAGGACTGAACTTATCGAAGGAAGCATCCGAACTACTAGCATCAAGACTGCATGAAAAGAATTTACTGCAACCCTGTACAAAAATAAGTTTTTATCGCACAAGGGAAAAGGATAGGCTACCCTTCTTTACTCAAGAAGACAATCTTACATTTTGTTTAGACGTTAAGGGTCTTTTGGAAAAATGGGACTACTATCACAATATGTTGCTAGTGATTGGCGTTTGTTTATTGATAGCTCCAAGCCTAGTTTAAAATGTGTACTTCTTCCCAATGGTAACAGGTTTGGCGCAATACCAATCGCTTATTCAACTAAAATGAAAGAAGAATACGATACAATAGCATTGGTCTTACAGAAGATAAAATACCAGGAACATCGCTGGGTGATTTGTGTAGATTTAAAAATAGTGAACTTTCTTCTTAGGCAGCAAGTGGCTATACAAAATATCCTCGTTTCTTGTGCCTCTGGGATAGCGGGGTCAGACAAAAACACTGGATTAAGAAGGAGTGGCTTAAGAGAAAAAACTTGGTTGTTGGGAAAGAAAACATCATTGCTGAATCTTTAGTTGAAAGAGAGAAAATCATCTTACCGCCTCTACATATTAAACTAGGCCTAATGAAGAAATTTGTAAAGGCTATTGACAAGGATGGACCATGCTTCGGCTACTTAAGACTAAAGATGCCCCATATAAGTATTGAAAAACTTAAAGCTGGTATTTTTGAGGGGCCACAAATCAGACAACTTACAAAGGATCCTGCTTTTGTCAAGTCAATGAATGAGATTGAAAAAATTAGTTGGATGTCATTTGTTGAGGTCATAAAAAATATTATAGGAAATCACAAAAGTGAAAATTATATTGAGCTGGTAAACATTATGCTCAGTAACTTCAAATGCCTTGGATGTAATATGAGCACAAAAGTTCACTACCTACACAGCAACTTAGACAATTTTCTTGGAAATTTAGGAGACACAAGTGAAGAACAAGGTGAAATATTTCACCAGGATATAAAAACAATGGAAGCTCACCACCAAGGAAGATGGGATAACCATATGATGGCAGATTACTGCTGGTGCTTAAAGCGAGACTGTTTGAACAAAGTGCACTCAAGAAAATCGCGCAAAACAAGCTTCCGATGTGTTGAGTGATGTTTTTATGCATTTTTTCGTTTCAATTTGTTTTATTACATTACTATTGTTTTAGTATGTGTGTTCAACTGTATTGTAAAATTCTGTTGTGTTTGTGGGTGATTTAACAGCCCTATAACTAAATCAAATTTTTATATTTAGTGGGTTTTATTATTAATATAATATTCCCATATCGTCATGTAGAAGATTTTTTTACGTAAGTAACAACATATCTATAGCTTGAAAACTATAGCTGATAGGAAAAAAACTAGTGTCATAATTGGAACCCCAATTGTTCTTTAAATCGTCATTAAAAGCTCCGGCACCAAAACCACTGTTGGCCTGTGTAATGTAAATACACCTTAGCTTTATCCCGCCTTTCAACAAATTAAATTTTTCCCTGGTCCATGCTCGGTTCTCGTTGTTATTGTTATGATGTCTTTTTCTACTCTTTCATGTTTGTTATATTTTTCACTGTAAATTGGCGCTACTGCTGTATGTGAATAATGTTTTAAAATAAATAGTAGGATCATCCATCATTATATTAAATGCCTTGCATTCATGCTTACAATGTGCCCTTAACATATTATGCTACCACTGCCTCCTCGGAAGCAAGAGTCACAACGAAGAACACAACACCAATTAATCACAAAGAACTTTCTACACATTAGCATATTAGCCCATTTTCTTTTAACATATTTCCTCCCACTCCTGACACAAGAAATGGAACTGTCCTTCACATACATCTCCCCTTGCCCCATTTCTTCTTTTTGTCATTTCTCATCAATTTCTTTTCTGGGCGGTCATTGAACTTTCCCCTTCCATTTCCATACGTCAATCTGGGGGAACGGGAAGCACTTCAATATTTACTTCAATTATTATCCATATTTAACTCCATTTTATTCAGTTTTTCATATCCCACCCACTTCTTATGGAAGCCCTTTCATTCTTTTATACTGCTTGGCTTTTTTCTATGGTATACTACTGGGAAGTATAGATGTCCAACTATCTGGCTACTGCATAATACTGCCATCTTTAAATAAAATCCACACTTGTTTCTTCATTTGCCATAAGTAATACACCATATGCCTTCTTCTCCCTCATCATCACAAATGAATTTCAAGTTGGCATTCGTCAAAACTGTATCTTCCATGAAGCCTACGGTGTCCAAAGAAATGAACCCCAAACCCATGAAAGAAAAATCACTAACAGTACTTGCACTGAAAGCACAGCTCTTCCATGACACCAATACCATCATGAAATATGAACTCTTTTAATCACAAATAAAGGGATAAAATCAACTTATCAGCGAAATATACAGCAGGTGACGACGCACGTCGCAGCTGGAGAAAGCAGCTATGTTCCTCATCTATACACAAAAGAGATATGAAGTCCGCCAAAGGCCATCTAGTCTGACTCTCATCCTGAAATGCTATTAATCACATAATCCAGAAATACCCAGACCACTCAGTGGTGGAAGTGATGCATTTTCTCAAGCGCAGTTAACGCTCAGCAAAAGATATGACTAGTAAATTCCAAACGAATTCCCTTTAAGTAAGCAGTGATGCCACAATGCCAAAAGGAATATCATTTTAAGTTAATTTCAGTTGGTAAAATATATTGATTCTTAGTGTTCTACACCAATTCATTTCCATAACAATGTACCAAAAAAGAAATGCCTTTTCAATAAAGTTTGACACCTTAAGTGAAGACAAAATAAAAAAGTTACTTGAGGATAGCTGATGTCCATTACAAGTTACTACTTGCTCAATGTTAACGAGCTACCATTTACTGTAAAGATATCAAAATAGGTAAAGATTAAATGACATTTTGCAGGTTCCTCTCTCAGAGATTTTCTTACAACCTTTTCTTGAATACGTGATTAGTCTCTGTAACTGTAGTCTTTCTGCACTAGCGCATTATTCTTTACACCTTTTAAGGGTAATGCCACTGCTTCATCACGAAATAGATGCAAATCAGACATTTTATTATTGGAAGAAGAGCAGATGTTGTGAAACCTAATTGGGTTTTTTACAGCAGTAGCGGATTTAGGAGAAACAACTGATAGCTAAGGTCATTGGTTGAATTATGGATGGATAGGTAAGGATGAAGGGTAGAGAGAAACACAGTATTGACATCAGCCCACTCTTATCATAAGGCCCGAAGGGGTCCGCAGTTTAACCCCCAATCCAATAAGCGGCATGCTCACTAAGTGCACTCCACAGATCACCTCCAGTACAGATCCAGTAACACAGAAAAATACCTGTCATCGCCAGGAAGCAAATCCTGGCCATCTCGACATGAAGCCTGTAAAATGGCCACTGCACCGACCCAATCACATGTGTTTTTATTCCTAATCTTATTACTTATTTAAAATTATTCCTTACACATTATCCCCTGCAATCCAATCTATCCTACTTCATGGGAGTCCTATATGCTAAAAATGTTCAAAATGAGGCCTAACCAACAAAATATAACATTCCTCTCACCCAGGAATTGTTCTGAGTGAGGGATAAGTTTTCAATTGGTTTTGCATTGCATATGAATGTATTTGCTACTTTTACATGTGGTTTCATTCTCTTCCACAGGGGGTGACTACAAACCACCATATTCCCTAGCAGTGGTTAGCGGAGTATATAAATGAACAATATTTTAAAGGTCATACCTAAAAATACTCTACTCGTTTTACATTGGCAATTATTACAAATCCTACTCCTCTATGCTCTAAGCAATCCAATTAGGCAATCTATCCAACTTCATGGGAGTCCTATATCCTAAGAATGTTCAAAATGAGGCCTAACCAACAAAATATAACATTTCTCTCACCCAGGACAGGTTCTGAGTGAGGGATAAGCTTAAGTATTTAATGAAGTCTACTCATTCTATTTTGGTATTACTGATGCAGCAGGCATTTTGGAGGAAATTGCTCTTTCGTCAATTTCAGTTTAGAGTGTCTTTGGTGGGCCCTGGATCCTGAACTAAGCAAGCAGCATGTGGTGAGCGTATGCCAGCATATAGAGAAAGAGTGCTTGGTATTTACACTAAATTTCCAGAAAGATGTACTAGTTTAGTAGGTATGTCAGATACACCGATAATACAATCACATACAGTTTTAAGATAGACCAATATCAGCAATGTGTCGTGGTCACTTTTGGTGAACCCTGGATTCTATACTAGGCAATTGGCATGGAGTAACCGTGTACCTACCAATAGAGGAAGTTGTACTTAGTGTTTATGCCAAATTACACGAAAACAAATGTCAAGGTGATTCAATTGCCATTCATCAATAGATTGGATTAGACAAAGCTTTTGCAGCAGTGGTCATGCCAACATGGTTCCCTTAATACATTAATGACACCAATTCTCCAATTTCCTGAAAACTTTGTTTTCATATCAATACAAGTGCAAACATGCAAAGAATACCCCGCAACCCACTGTGAGGATGTGCTTCAGCGGGTGTTAGGTCACCAAGCGTGCATGAACAATCCCGCTGGTGACACCAGAACATAAATATTAGTTTGATAGTGCACAGGAACAAAGTCAAACAAAAGAAGGTACTTACATGGACACATATTCAATAACAAGAAACGTATAAGAAAATCATGTGGGAGAAGAGAAATAAAGATATTCTATTTTACACAAAACAAAGACACATAATCAATAAAATATATTCACAGCCAATTGTAATTGTCTCTGCGCCTGCGATCATATTTGGTTTTATCTCCATTGGTCTCAGGTAATGAACAACACATTAAATCTATCCAATGTACAATCATATTCCCTCATTTTACATACATTTTATGATCTACCACGGTAAGTCAGGGCCTGTGATGTGTCTTTAACATCCTCACGCCTGCCAAATTTACATTGTAAATGCAACCTGTAATTCAACCGATAATGAAGTGGTGGCTCCCATCCTAATTATTCAAATAGTGCCTTCATAATGATACCATGTTCGTTGCAAGTTTTCACAAATCTAGGTGCATTACATTGCACTGTTGCTACTTCCAAAATTAAGGCTATCTCGTGAGGATTCCATACACCTGCGGTATTTTTTAGGTGGGGCCAAACTAATGTGAAATAACTAATCTCTCTAACCCTGTCATTATAAATCCCAAATAACCTTTTCAAGAATCTTAAATTTTAATTTGCCATTCTGAAAATTTAACGATTACCTTTCTCCAAGGACATATCCTAGGTTATGGTTACACCCAAGTTTTTCCAATTTCTAAGCTTGTTATGTCAGTTTCCTGTATATTAAGTTTTCCGGTGAAATTCTTTCGCTCCAAGAATTTATCAAAACACATTCATTCAAATTTTATTCTGGCTCCCATGTCTCGCACCACTTTTTAATTGAATATTTCCCTATACATTACTGCATCGTCAGCAAATGTGGGTCTCAAGTTTATACTTAACTTCATTCATAAATATTGTAGCAACGTGTCAATCAAGAGTTTACAAGTGGTTTAAGCATTTCTAAGAAGGCCGTGAACTTTTACGAGCTCTAAAATTTTGCAAGGTACAGAAGTAATAAGTAAGGTCTGTAATTACTGGGGTCTTTCCTGTCACTACTTTCAAAAAAAGGAGTTATTTGCATGGTTTACCAATTCTTAGGGACTTTGCACTCTGTGAGGGAATTGGTAAAAATAAAGGATAATATGTTCAGGCCTGCTTTCTTTACCCTAGAATTTATCATTCTCTGCTTTCAAAGTGCTTTTTTAATGCCTTTATTGTACCACCTGGGGGTCGAGGTGCACTTCGACATATTTTACAGGGATGAAATCTGGGATTCCTTTTTGCTTTATATTGACAAACCATATCCAAGGTTTTCCCACCTTGAGATGACTTAAGAAGGTTTTGAACACATATAGTGAAGAGTTTAATTGACTGGCAAAAGTTTTAAAGTCTGCTATTTAGTAATTATAAATTTTTCTTTTTGTTTAAACAATTTCTTCCATTTCTAGATCCAAGTTGATGTTAACTGATTTACAGTCACTCAAGCCCTCATCAGTTGATACACTAATAATTGGCTCCGGTTTATCAGAAATAGGTCCAACATGTTCTTTCCATGGGTGGGAGAGTGTACTGCTTGATGGAGCAAGTTTCTTTGAAACAATTTTAATAAGAAATAACAGGATTCACGTTCGCAGGTCCAGCAATTAACGCTAATACTATCACAATCGATACCAGGGAGATTAAAATCACCACCATTTATTTTTATGCTTTTATTATTTCTACGTGGAAATTTATATATTTGTCCATTGATGGTACTAAGTGTTTTAAAATCTGAATCTGGAAGTCTATAGAAAGAGCATCAATTAATGTTGGGTTGATTAGATGGCAGTATGGTGCAGCAAACACACTCTTATGTTATTACTTCCAAAGCAAATTGCCTGCTTTCAAGATTACTTTTCATTGCCACAAAAATCCACCCCCGTGGCCTTTACCTGTGTCTGGAAAGTATTAGGAAAATTTCTTTGTCATCTATATCATTACACGGCCAACTGTACTCTGTGCCTAATACTATATCAGCGGAATGACTTTGGATTATGTCCTCGAGATTCGCTGTTTTACTGTTGAGGCTTCTGCAATTTAATACAGGATAGTTAGATGATTTTCATCTTGAATGATGCCCGTATTTGTGTCTGACCGTAATTTGGGATGCACTTGTGGAGAAGAGCATGTCAAATGTCTATCTACATCAATGCCAGTGTTGTTGGTTACTTTTATGTTTTTTATCATATTATATGCGCTAGCCTCAGACGTCACGGACCCACTAAATGACCTACCTCTATCCTAAAAAAGACCTAAAGTGGTCGAGTATCCTATCTGTTACCTTAAACACTGCTTCCACCGTGTAATGGATCCCACATCAGTTCAGGGGAGTCCTGCATGATTGGAGTGTTGGCCTTAGGTCAACATAGGCCCTCCTTTGTGGGCCTTTATCGCCTAAGGAATTCTTCCATCTAGTATACACCAGGTAGTCGCATGTTGATTGATGCCTACGTGGCGAGCCCTTTCCCTCAATGGGATCATCACATGGTGGTCTTTGGAACTAACTATCACTACCATTCCCTCTCTTCCCATTCAATGATGTCTTACCAAAGGCAGCATTCTTGTAGCACGGGTAGGGGTTAAAGATATGCCAGTATTCTCTTCCAAAAGTATGTGAAACCTATTGGAGACGGGGATCGGAAATGCCACTGCAATGTCCAATTTCCGCTGTAGCGTTAACTTCCCTTTACTCTGAGAGACAACCCTCCAATCATCTGGTCTATGGAAGGGCAACCCTCCTTTATTGGGAGGTGGGGCAAAAGGTAAGTCCTTGATCACCCAGCCACTCCCGGAGGATTCCGACAAATCCGTGCTGCCCTATTGGCAAGGTGGACTTTCGAATTCCTACCCTTAGCCTAATCCCCCACCAGTGAAACCATCTGAACATTGATCATTGATTGATGCTCCTGCACCATTTTCTCCAACGTGACAATACGAGCCCTTAGAGCTGGGGAATTTTAGCGTTTTAAGCATAGCAACGGGAGACTTGTTGAAGCCATCCTAGTTAGATTTATAAGTTCCCAAAATAAGCTAACCGAAATATACTATGTTGAAAATATGTTTTTTTTTATAAGGCAATACTATGAATTAAATTGGATGAAACCATTAAATAATTTTAGAACAAATTTTGTTTAGAAAAAATTTTTAAATCACAAGCACAGGAAAACAGCATACTTGATATCTTTGCAACTTCTACAGCCGAAATCATAACAAACATTGAAGTAATGGATGGAATCAGTGATAATAAGGCCATTTTTGTCGAGTTAAAAACTAAGTTCATGAAAATATTCAAAGAAAAGCATAAGATGTCTTCACTGAACAAGGAAAATGTTAACAGACTAACAAAATATCTAAAAAAAGAATTGCCAGGATTCAAGAAAAAAACACTGACAACCGACACAGGGAACACTTGAAATTACTTCTTTAATATTTTATGTGAAGGAATGAACAAGTACATCCCATCCAAAATTAAATGTGACAGTAAGAAACCTAGAAGATAACACGGGGAAGTCAGATCAGCATTAAGATGGCAAAGAAGCCTACAATCACATTTTAAAACAAGTTTAAAAAGCGACGATATAGTTTCTGTGCATACATTCAAACAAAAACTTCAAGAATGGCACAGTAAACAAAAAGTATCATGCGTACAGCTCTATGCTCTTAATATGATATACCATTGACCAAAAAGGGAATATAACATCTTCCCTGTAGTAACAAAGCACCTGGTCCGGAACAAATACCTTCTAGAATATTAATGGAATTTGCCGAGGACATTGCCCCGTTTCTAGAAAATGTTTTCCTAAAATTGATAGAAGATGGCTTAATACCCAACAACTGGAAGCTAGCCCAAATAACTCCAATTTATAAAGGTAGGGATCAAACAATAAATGGGATAAAGAAATAAATTAACGATCCATTTCTTCCACCTTTATCTCTTGTAAAATATTAGAACACATTATTGCCAGTAACATTATGAGATTTCTTGATAGTTGGATAATACTAAGCCACAACCAACATGTATTTAGGGAGAGGAGATCTTGTAAAACACAGTTGGGTCTTTCCATTCGCGATATATTTAGATCAGGAGAAAACGAAACGTTGTCGCAGTATTCCTAGATTTTTTAAGGCCTTTGATAAGTTTCCTCACAGTAAATTCTTACACAAACTTAAAAGCAATGGAATCAAGGAGAAAATTTGCTGTATTTGGATTAGGGAATTCTTGTCAAATCATAAAACAAACAGTAATCATCGATGGGTTGTGCTCAACGGATAGATGTAACTTCGGGCATCCCCCAGGAGAGTGTAATACGGCCTCTTCTGTTCTTAATATACATTAATGACTTAAGCGCACACGTAAAAAGCAATCTTCGATTAATTGCTGATGACACAGTGATACACAGGGAAATAAGGATTACTCTAGATCGCAATATGCTATCTAGAGACAGACTAGCATGGATTGGGGCAAGAAATGGTTATTTAAGATTAATATAAACAAATGCGCAAATTTGAAATTTTGCAACAAAGGAAGTGGCGAACAGGGCATAAACCAAGAAATAAAGGGTTCACAGCCAAATTAGTTTAATATTGGGGGGTAGTTCTAACACCACGCCTTTCATGGGGAGCACATGTCAGGATAATACATGGATATGCTTTAAAGAAACTGGGCTTCATTAAACAGGGGGTAGAGAAATATAATGAGAAAGTTAAAGATAGGTGTTATTTTGCTATAGTTAGACCTCAATTGGAATATGCCACGAGTATTTGGGATCCTTGGAAGAAAATCTAGCAAAACGAATTAGATAAAATCCATAGAAAATTCACCATATTTGTTAAAAATTGTTATAATTAAAACTATTGTGGCAGGTCTCTAAGGGGACTTAGGGTGGCTGCCACTTGTTATACGAAGAAAACAAGCGAGACTTTGCCTTTTCGAAAGATTCAGAACCAATGAGTTTAACGATGACTATATAGGAATTATAATGACCCCACCCTACTTAGATAGATGATAGCACACGAATAAAAAAGGGAGATAGATACCAATACAGATGGATTCAAATACTCATTCTTTCCAGGTAAAATCAGAAATCATTAGAGTAAGAAACAAAAGTAACTCCATAAATATTGAAAACGTTTAACTTACAAGTGGAACAAAATTAAACATTCCAAAGATGTTAGCTGTATCTGTATATGCATGTGTATGTTAGTTTGTAGTTTGCATGTGTGTGGGTTTTAAGAGTTTTGGTGTGAATGTATACAATGTTTTGTTTGTGGCTTCTATAAACTTGTGAATTTTTAATCCTTTTTTTCTTAATTACGAGAATTTCCATAACACCCTCCCACACACCCTTGTGGTGGCTTGTGGGGTATTAAGAAGATGTCCTAATAATTGACCCAGAGAACAGATGTTCTAGAGCTAAATGAAAAGATGATAAACAGCTGATGTATTGACCTCGTGACAATCCCTTGGCAGAAAAAATTTTGAGCTTTAAGGGCACATGAAGGAGTACCAATTATTTTTTGTAAGTTCCCCCAGTACCAATGGTACATGTGCAAGTGAACCTACTACCACAGGCACTGAGGTGCATTACATCTATCAGAAAAAGTGGGGATGGAAAGCCTCGGAAAATATTAAAAAGAGATGTTTCAGGCGTGATATGGTGGAATATCATGATTAATTAAAATTGGCAATTTTCCACAAAAATAAAATGTGCTTCACAACCTGACCAAAGAAAAGAAATTAGACGCCATGGAACAGCTGGAAATCTAACATCGGAAGGCCTTGGACCTCTTCAACGAAGTCCAATTTTCATCTTCACCCTCCCCCCTCCTCTCCATCACCTTCCCTCGACGCACGTGTGGCCAGTAATCCCCTGTCCTTTACCCCTGGAATTTCCCCCAATCTCCCTGTGCAACCTCTGACTATGTTAGCCCAAAGAAGGCGGGAAGCGTTGTGTCCCCACTCCTTTCTTCCCCCTTCCTTCCTCCTACCCCAACCTCCCCACTCTCTCACCGACATTTACAAGTGAAATCCCTACTCAACCCCTTCCTAGTCCCTGGCTAGGGCTCTCCTTCCCCCGCCTGCCCCCCCCTTGGAACCATATAGACAGTGATCCAATCTTTACTCCTTTTCGCACACTTCTTTGTTCATGGATATCTGCGCGGTCGGGGAAAAACCCCGGTCCCCTTTCTCCATGGCCCTAGGAGCTTGGCGCCGCACAGCGAGTCCACCCTCAACGTGACAATCCTTCCAGCCAACTACGAGGTTTTTCTGGACTGTGTATTTTTCACCCCTTCTCCTCACCCGCACCCTTTCTCCCCTCCCATTGTAACCCACGTTCCTTCTCCCCTCCCTCTTTCCCCCATTTTCCACTACCCTCCCCTTACTTGCTTTTCAGCATGAATAGTAGACAAAAAGAAATAACTGTTACCAGAAGATGTTGTAGCTACATTGAAACCGGCCGCATTAATAAAAATTTTATTTTTGTGGAAAATTGCCAATTTTAATTACACAGAAAAGATATCGTGGGAACTATTTAAAATAGGGAAAGGGATGCGAAAATGATTAAATAGGGACTGAAGTGCATTCAGTCCATCTGAAGATGTGCAGGATGGAAACCCTTAGGGAAAATTAAGGTTGCTCAAATATAACAAAGATGATTACATGCTACTGATATTATAACGGATTTCATTACAGTGAAGCAAGCACACACAAAAAAATTTAGAAAAAACTAATTATAAATAGGTTGCGGGAGAAGAGCCCTTTCTAATTAAGTAAAAGAGCAAGCGGTTTCTCATTTGCCTCCAGAGGAACTCTTTCGTTCATTCCTACTCCAAGCACAAAGAGAAAATCATCTACTGAGTAACCTCTTAGGGTGATTAGGAATAACTTGCAGTTAGCCAAAACCGTGATGTATTCATAAATACTGATATAAAAAGATACAAAGTTATCCATACATACCATCCGAAATCATTCCATCAAATCCAATTTTCACAGCTCAAGCCATCAGAAAAAGAAGACCTACACAGACCGGACAGTGAAGGAGCAGCAGAAACTGTAAAAAGGAGGAAACCGTGGGCATAAATTTGTGCAAAATTGATAAAAAACCAACTTAGTAATGAATGCTGAACAGATTGATGAAGTGGGGTACATTTCATAAAAACAATTGTCTACTATGCTATGCATGGGAAAATAAAAGGGGTCGTACAACAGTATGATAAGGGGTTAACGCTACCGGCAGCGGGACAGAACGACTAGGGATGAAAGGGGAAACTTGAAAACAAATAAAAAAATGGTGATGTTTGCAATGGTAATAAGGCGGCGCACAGAATCGCTCGTAGTACTTAAAAGGCATGCAAGCAATTTGAGGACCTCCTATCCGGGGTGGGGGGTCATTACCATCAGCAATAACTGCACTGTGATCAGGGCAGCACTGAATTGTAAAATGGCAATCACTGCCAAATATCACCACCCCTAACAGCTTTAACTATTAACTGAAGACACGGAAACTACAATAGAACTTCAAACACCCAGATTCGTTAGTTGTTTACTTACAGATTTGGAGAAATATGATGGGAAGCAGTGGCAGTCCTTCCAACCAGGCCTCCTCGGTCGTCATCGCCCAGCAGGGCCGTTCAAAACACCAGATTTGCACTCATATGCACGTGTGGTGCACATTTAAATTTAGTGATATTATCTTCCACCGAATAGGAGATTTCATCCAGTTCCGAAACAGGTTTTCCGGTTTGGTTAGGGCGAGTGTGTCCGAATAGCAGCATATTCGCAGTGTATGGAGGTATTCACAAGTGTTTTTCCCGGAATTATGAGACATTTCAAGGTTTCGGTGCTTCAGATTAACCGGGAGAAACTGATTAAACAGGATACTGTTGTACACAACCACTAAGTACAATATGAACGAAAACTGTACTTGAGCAATGTCAGGTGTTGGAATACGATATTAACTTCACTAATCTACACCTTTGACGAAATGGTTAATAACCCAATCTGGTTTAAACGAGACCATATTTGCAAGCATTCGCATGTGAAGTACAGCGACATACGATCATGAATTTAGAAAAATATTTGAGCTTTTTTGTTTTTCAACGGATTTCAATGAAATTAGGTCGGATACAAGACAGTACACCAAAAAACATGTTCGCAATAAGGTGCTCCCAACTTCAAACGGAAAGGAGATACCGTCCACTTCCGGTTTCCGACCTCGTGTTCCAGTTGAGTGAGGCGTTCGATTGGAACCATATCCAGAAAGTAGGAACGTATTCACAACAAGTACTTTTCACAGAAATATTTGACACTGCAAACTTGCGGTTCCTGAAATATACCGGTTTTTCAGGGTGTTTTCATTTCGTATTTTAAAGTAAAAACTTCTGGCACAATAGACACTAAAACTGCACTGTAGCACAATATAATATGCGGGAACAAAATAGCAGAAGCACAAAACTTTACTTGCGGTAGTTTCAGCGGAATCGAATTGCCAAAATTTTCCTAAATTTCTTCCTAAGTTCCCTGAAGGAAAATTGGAGTTTTCAATCACATATGCTATCTTACGTAACAATTGGCTATTTATCCCGGTTAAATACAACACGCTTCTTCCAAAGTAGTATTCCACTCAGATGAACTACGCCAAAACAAGGAAAACTAACTTAATACCAACGATAGTGCTCACAATATTCTGCTCCAACATGTTAACGCCACAGCTGATCCTCTCATAGCCACCGCTGATCGCTCCATAGTTGTTATTCATTGGAACTACGATGTCTAGAACCATGTAATGCGCCCAGGCACCATCTTCGGCCTTGAATATATATATATATATTATAGAATTACACAATGTCTTTCATATTATATTCAATTTTTGATTATGTATTAAATTTTCCTTCCAAAACAAAGCCCCGACATTGGAATGTGATTTGGGTGATGCTCGCCAGAGATAAAAACATCTGCATTGGCATTTACATTTTGTTAAACGATGATACATACACAAGTTCAATTATAAAACCAAGGATTATTAATTGAAAAATTAACCTCACAATGATAACCATACTTGTACAACAATGCCCTAAAAAAGGAATGCCCATTTTGGGTTCATAGGACTAAAATCTTCCGAGGTTATTCCTTAATTTCTAATTCTTTACCCTGTAATTAAGACAAAGAAATCCATTAGAAATGTGTAACTGTGCAAGGAAAGGTACAAATGGGAAATGTTTAAAAAATCTGAACAGTTAACAGTTAAATGATAAGCTTTCTTTTCCAATATTTACTAAACGAAATACTATGACTGCAGCGATCACCATGAATAATTTAAGATAACAACATCGCAAAATAACTGTGAAAAACAAAAACTATGGTAGATAATTTAAATACCACCGAGGAGGTTATCATCTTGGTATTTTCACCGTTTTGTTGGAAAAACCCATTCGGAAAAGACATTCCTAGGAGCCTTAAATAACGCCAGCAATAATAAAAGCATTGCCAGTACATTGTGCACTGTCTGAATAATGTTAAAGACACAGTACGTGATAAAAATTATGTCAACTGCCAGAGTTATAGGTAAATATTATAAATGATATATTAGTGTTAACTGAAAGGAAAACATTCTAACGATTAAGTCATTGAGTGACTCTTGAAAAATTGAAAATTAACTACTTCAGCATTATTGGAGTTATTGCATTGGAAACATTTTTCCTTTGACCTAATCGTGTTAATTCCCTCTGGTTTCAAAGACACCTTGGCCAATGGCAGAGAGAAGTGATTATTCCCAGTTTACCATATAATATTGAAAAACATTCATTTGGATCTTGATTAAGGATTTTGTTTTGGCTGCCAAAACTGCTTAGTTTTCAATACATCACACAGCAACATTTCAGCTCTCGTCGTTGGAAATCACTCATCCTGCAAAGAAGAGTGAATTACCTTTTACTTTCCCAAAAAATCCCATGATCTCATTTTAGCAACTTGTGATTGCCAGCGACCGGCATGAGGACTCCCGTTCCTAACTACTAACTCACGGGTTTCTTGTATTGGGTATCGAATATCTGCAAGTGAAATCTAGCATACTTTTTATAGTCACATGAAGGAACCTTAATGTTTTGTGGAAAAGCTACTAATCAGGTTAGTCTTCCAGCCTAATTCCTCTCTCATAGATGCAATGTATAATTCCATAAAATTCAACCTTCTACATTTTCCTGAACCTTTCAGTAGTTCTGCAAGACTATTGTCTATCCTAACACCCATATTTGCTTTTATATCCCTTTCTACTTCAGCAAAAAATAAGCCTGGATCGAAGCTATCTGCATCTACACAGATTTTCCCTTCTTATCTCCCGATTATATTTTCAACAGCTTGTATAGAACAACAATTTTTTCCCTTCCTCTACAAATTTTCCATATCCTTGCACTCTATCTTCCGCCACTCAATTTTCTCCCTTTGTAACCCATTAATTAAATATTAAATTCTTTGCACTTTTGTCTCCTTAAACTGTACTTACATTCTAACATTTCCTTCTCTCATTTTTCTCTCTAGTCATTTCAAACATTATCCATAGTTTCATTTGCCTCAATTTGGAATGACTGGAAAAATACTTGAAAGATAAGAGAAATGATCATATTTTTCCAAATTCATTATTATCACACAAAAGTCTATTAAAAAAGCTTCCTGGTTGTTTGGTTATTAATTTCCTTTGTTCATATTTTAATTATTTTAAATGTGTTGTACTTCAAAGATTGGCAAAGATATCTCACAAAAATAAAATTGAATTTCTATACTGAAAAGGGAACTGCCAGTTCTTTGCCAGGGTAGGTAGAATCCTTAATAAATAGGGTATTGCCATGCCATTGTTTGATCATAATGAATAAGAAAATATGTACTAATTTCTCTTTTATTTCATGTATTTTTTCAGTCACTCAAAATTGAGGCAAAGGAAATGAAAAATTAAGATATGGTTAGTTCTTAAAGAAGTTTGAAAAACTTCCTAAAGAGTGATCAACATTATACGATACTCAATAACAGAAAGTCCACTGGTTAAGAAATTTGAAAAAATTGAGTTCATAAGTAAAAGACATATATCTTCATTTCAAAATTTCCATGTTTCAGTGCCTATCTTGCCATAATATTAATTTATAGAATATAGCCTCTTCAGGCCCTTCCCTCTTAATTCTTTTCCATAAACCTTGCATAAGTTGTCATAGGCCAATTCACTTGGAGAACTGACCCATCAAGTTCACGCCCTAAAGGGAGAAACCAAAAACATTGTGTGACTAGCTTTTTCTAACACCATTCATAAAATTCCAATTATATCAGCCTCTAAATGAATCTCAAACAGTTCAAGGTGCTAAAAATAAATACAGTTGATTTTCATTCTAGCCATCCTGACTTGTCTCCTCCATGACACGAATACAGCGACAACAAATACATTTGGCCACCGTGGATATGGCCAAAGATTTTGATTAGGTACAAAACCTGGCGTTCGAGAACCTACCTTTGGACTAGTCACATGGCCCCAGCGGGTGTTGATGCGAAGTGATTTCTGGCCAGTGCCCTGAATATGAAATTGAAGAAATTTAAGCAACTGCGGGTAAACGGCAGAAAACGTGAGGGGGAAAGGGTGCTTGGTAGGGAGGGAGCGGATATACCCTTTGAATGCAGGCCCCCGTAAACCGGACATAATATGTTCCAGGAAAGAAAGGTCAATATAATAGATGTGTAGGTTGTGTCTAACAATCTGCCTTTTGACCAGTCACATCGTACAAAAGCAGATTATTAGGGGAAAAAGGAGACCTTGATGTCCCAAATATAGGACTGGTAGAGAGTGGCCCGGGATGATATTAAAGTCACTTCTTGAACTGTGTTTTGGATGGGGGTCTGGTCAGGGTGATCAGCAATTGAGCTCAGTGCGCTGAGCTTGTCAACCAAACCCTGGCTAGGATTTCGACATGCGTGCTGCTAGGCTTGTAGATGTGTTTTTGGGGATTATTGCAAATGACCAGGCTTGGCAAGGTCTGCCAAGTGAGGGTGGGGATAGGATGAGATCTCAGGCATGGTTAAATGATCAGGCCCGCTCAGAAGGAAGATCTCCTGAAAATCAGCTCAGGGTTTCTGCACCCTATCTTTGATGGAGCTACCCTGATAGCCAAATGCCTCGTCATCCAATTAGTGATGTGCATGAATGGATTAACGAGAT
This sequence comes from Hetaerina titia, assembly GCA_037158775.1. Taxonomy (NCBI): domain Eukaryota; kingdom Metazoa; phylum Arthropoda; class Insecta; order Odonata; family Calopterygidae; genus Hetaerina; species Hetaerina titia. Next base: position 36,824 of record JAVFHJ010000023.1, read on the forward strand.
TCCCACTGTCCCTATCTACTATCTAGCGAAACCAGAGCAGAGAGAAAAGTCTTGGAAGAATCAGCAAGGAAAGAAGAACCTGTTGAGCTTGACTCTAGTCTGGTACTGTAAGGAGACATGAGAGGTGTAGCATAAGTGGGAGTTGTAATTCCCTTGGGGACAGGGGTGTCAGGGTCGCGGGCGATACTGGGACGCAGGCTGTCGCGGGCCGGACGTCCAGGCCGGGGGATGACTTTCGGCCTGCGGCGTCATCTTTCGGCCGCCTCGGCCCTAGCCTGTGTTTATCCGATCCGAGGACACCGCCAGGCTGGGAGTTTGACTGGGGCAGTACATCTGTCAAAGGATAACGCAGGTGTCCTAAGGCCAGCTCAGCGAGGACAGAAACCTCGCGTGGAGCAAAAGGGAAATTGCTGGCTTGATCCCGATGCTCAGTGCGCATAAGGACTGTGAAAGCACTGCCTATCGATCCTTTTGGCTTGGAGAGTTTCCAGCAAGAGGTGCCAGAAAAGTTACCACAGGGATAACTGGCTTGTGGCGGCAAAGCGTTCATAGCGAGGTCGGTTTTTGATCCTTCAATGTCGGCTCTTCCTATCATTGCAAAGCAGAATTCGCCAAACGTTGGATTGTTCACCTACCAATAGGGAACGTGAGCTGGGTTTAGACCGTCGTGAGACAGGTTAGTTTTACCCTACTGATGACCAGCCATTGCGATAGTAATCCTGCTCAGTACGAGAGGAACCGCAGGTTCGGACATTTGGTTCACGTACTCGGTCGAGCGGCCGATGGTGCCACGCTACAATCCTTGGGATTATCCCTGAACACCCCCTGAACTAAGGCAGAATCCCCTCTAGCCGATGAGCAACGGTGATTTGAGTAGACCCGACAGCCGGGAGGCTCGAAACACTTGATTCTTCTTAGTCGGCGCACCACGCCTAGGGGGGCGTCGGCATCCGAGCTTGGGTGACTCAATCAGGACGGCGTCGGGTCTCGGAATCGTCTGTAGACGACCTTGGGTCCGAGCGGGGTGTTGTACTCGGCAACGGGTTGCATACCGTCGTCGTCGCGGGTTGAGTTTTACCCGGCGGCCGCAATTGTTTCTATAATTTTTTCCGGGGGCGCCGGCCGCCAAATCCATCCTGTGTTGGGTCGCCTGATCCCCGTGGTGACGACGGTTGGTCCGCAGAGCTTTTTTTTTTTAAATATCTATTATTACAACATTGGCAACATGGTGGAAATCGCTGTTATACGTACAAAAATGAGATAAATAGCCCTTTCCTTTACATCAGGCACCCAAAAATCACGCCCATAAGTACATCCCTGAGTTCAACCGAAAAGCAGGCAATATCCAAGTTCGGGTTACTCAACTTCCCCTTTTAGGCTGCTGGGACTAACTTTTTTCCCAAAAGTCGCGAAGAAAATCGGCATCTGCGCCATTATCCCCCATGTCCGAGGGGATCCCCATGTGCTTGCTACTCATACGTGGAGTATCGTATTGGCGAGTCCTACCCGTCAGCTAGTAGCGAGTAACGGATTGGAGGTTGGTTCTCGGTCCCTTCGCACCTCGCGTGACGCACGTTAGTCCCAGTTGGATTTCAAAACACAATGAACCGATTTTAGCACCTAAGACCGATCACACACGGGTTGCCGGGAAACCCAAGGTCGATTGTCGGTGTCGAGATGGGTTCGGAGTCGGTGAAATTTAATCTTCCCTACGCTGGAAAAGTCGAGCTAAGCGTGGCCCCGTGGCTCACCCGCCGGGAACATTGCCCTTGCAAGCTCCCTGGTTGATCCTGCCAGTAATCATATGCTTGTCTCAAAGATTAAGCCATGCATTCTCAGTACTAACCGCTTTAAGGCCAAACCGCGAATGCCTCATTAAATCGGTTATGGTTCCTTGGATCTTACCCACACTTACATGGATAACTGTGGTAATTCTAGAGCTAATACATGAAACTCGTTCCTCGACCAGTGATGGAAGGGGTGCTTTCATTAGAACAAAACCAATCGGTCGGTCTTCCGTCCGTTGCCTTGGTGACTCTGGATAACTTTTGGCTGATCGCACGGTCTGAGCGCCGGCGACGCATCTTTCAAATGTCTGCCTTATCAACTTTCGATGGTAGGCTCTGCGCCTACAATGGTTGTAACGGGTGACGGGGAATCAGGGTTCGATTCCGGAGAGGGAGCCTGAGAAACGGCTACCACATCCAAGGAAGGCAGCAGGCGCGCAAATAACCCACTCCGGGAACGGGGAGGTAGTGACGAAAAATAACGATACGGGACTCATCCGAGGCCCCGTAATCGGAATGAGAACACTAAATCCTTTAACGAGGATCTATTGGAGGGCAAATCTGGTGCCAGTAGCCGCGGTAATTCCAGCTCCAATAGCGTATATTAAAGTTGTTGCGGTTAAAAAGCTCGTAGTCGGAGGTGTGTCTCGGACGGTCGGTTCGTCGCCTGTCGGTGCTCAACTGGCCGGTCCGGACGTCCTGCCGGTGTGGTCCGCGAGGATCCGTTATCCTTCTTTGGTCCTCTTCACCGAGTGCCTTGGTGGGAGGGCACGTTTACTTTGAACAAATTAGGGGGCTCAAAGCAGGCCGTTGGTCGCCTGAATACTGTGTGCATGGAATAATGGAATAGGACCTCGGTTCCATTTTGTTGGTTTTCAGAACTCGAGTTAATCATTAATAGGGATGGACGGGGGCATTCGTATTGCGACGTTAGAGGTGAAAATCTTGGATCGTCGCAAGACGTACCGATGCGAAAGCATTTGCCAAGAACGTTTTCGTTGATCAAGAACGAAAGTTAGAGGTTCGAAAGCCATCAGATACCGCCCTAGTTCTAACCATAAACTATGCCAGCTAGCCATCCGCCGAAGTTCCTTCTATGACTCGGCGGGCAGCTTCCGGGAAACCAAAGCTCTTGGGTTCCGGGGGAAGTATGGTTGTAAAGCTCAAACTTAAAGGAACTGACGGAAGGGCACCACCAGGAGTGGAGCCTGCGGCTTAATTTGACTCAGCACGGGAAACCTCACCAGGCCCAGACACCGGTAGGATTAACAGAATAAGAGCTCTTTCTTGATTCGGTGGGTGGTGGTGCATGGCCGTTCTTAGTTGGTGGAGCGATTTGTCTGGTTAATTCCGATAACGAACGAGACTCTGGCCTGCTAACTAGGCGTCGGAATCTATTATGCTTCCGACGTAGCTACCTTCTTAGAGGGACAGGCGGCTCCTAGCCGCACGAGATTGAGCAATAACAGGTCTGTGATACCCTGGGATGGGATGTCTGGCATTGGAGGTTGGTTCTCGGTCCCTTACCATCGCCTGGGACTGAGCGTAGTCGATAAAGTGATAGTGCACGGTAAATTTCAGAAATTGAGCGAAATTGGCACTAGGGGCGGTGCGTGGTGGGTTGCCGGCAGGTCCCCATGCGACCGCCGGGACAAGAGGCCGGCGGGACCGGGGTCCGGTTCGGGTTCCTTTTTCGATGTCCCTTGGGGCTTTGAGAAGGTTTCCCCCACAGGGTGGCTGGGAATACACCCTGTGAGTCTACTTCCCACTTCGGCCGTTTACTTACGGAGTGCGGTAAACGGTAAGGGTGAGCACTCCTTGATTTGACCTGGCACAATGATGTGTGTACCTGGCAATTAGGGCGGACGCAGGCCCGAACCCCTTGAACCTCACTTATGGATACAACTAATGACAGAATGTCAAAGCCTCGGATGCCTCGAAGTCCTATTCCTAACTGAGAGGAAAACCCGGTGAGAGGACGATACCCTATGCGACCCTGCGCCCGATCGGCTTACGATTTTTGGATTGTGTACCCGATTTTGACGCTAAATCCGTGCCCGCTTTGCGCCAGCGTAATGACTAGCGCAAGAGGGATCACGGAGAATATGGAAACGACGCATCCTCGGACGAGACAAAGATTTCGATGTTCGAAATGTGCAACGGAGTATCGATCCTACCAATCCGTTGCTTGCCACTTTCCGCACTGTAAAGGGCGGAGGAGTGACACCAGGGTGCCGGTCGACGGAGAATTTGTTTGCAAAGAATGTCCAAGGCGTTCCCTACGGCCCGGGGGTTAGCGACTCATGAACGGCACTTGCATCCCGCAGTCCGGAATGAGAAGCGCCTCCAGTCGTGCCTAGTCCCGAAGGTTCTAAAAGAATCGGGACGCCAGGAATATCAATGGACAGAGGAAGAGTCGGAGAGACTCAAGGAGCTGATGCAGAAATTCTCAGGTGACCGCCGTGTGAATATACTCATATCGAAAGCTTTGGGGTCTAAGACACCCACTCAAGTACGTTCACGAAGACGGACGTTGCTCGGTAGGGAGCGAAAACTGAAATTGAGAGAAGCCTCTGCAGGGGGCCCCGATGGATGGAATACGCGGACGCCGGCGATTCTGATGCGCTCAGATCACTGTTCGGCAGATGCAGAAAAATCTGGAAGGGAACCCAGCATTGAGTCGGAAACGTCTTCGAAAGAGGCAACCCCGGATTTGACGGAGGAGAACTCTCGTCAGACGGCATACGATCCGCGAGGAGAATATCGCAGCTGGCGGAGGGGGATCCTTGAAAAGGCGCTAGATGTCGGCACGCCCAAAGGTGAAAAGGCGGCCGATCTCTGTGGCGCATTAGACGAAATTCTATCCAAAGATCTCCTAGGATTGTCTGAGGAGAGGATTCGTCGTTTAATAGACAATTTCGTGACTGGCTGCAGCCCGCTCTAATTCCAGACGAGGGTGAGGGAGAGGCTAAGAGCCCGAGCGGGCCGAGACGTCAGAACAGGAGATTCCGGAGAAGGGGCCCTCCGAGAAATAGAAAAGAGGCAAAAAGTGGAATAAGAAAGCGTTTTATTTACGCCAAGAGCTCTGATATGTTCCAGCAATGTCCGAGGACACTAGCCAGGCTGGTAGTTTCGGATCGATTAGACTCGTTATGGCAAGGTGATAAGGACGAAAAGCCGACCGCAAACGAGGTTCGGCGCCTTTACGAGGGACTCTGGGGAAAGCCGGTAACGGACCAGCTGGTCCGAGGCGATGCCAGAGTGAAATCGATCCATAGCAATTTTGAGTATATCTGTCCAAAGGAGGTGAGGTCACGTTTGGGGACAATCAGTCCAAAGACAGCTGCAGGATTGGACGGCGTTACGAAACATCACTTGGTGAACTTCCCGGATATTGCGAACGTGTTGGCAAAGCTCCTAAACCTACTGTTAGGAACAGGTTACTTTCCGAAAGAATGGAAAAGAAACAGAACGACCCTCCTTCCGAAGGAGGGTCTTGACTCGAGAAAACCGGAGCACTGGCGGCCGATAACGATCTCATCGTTGTTGGTGAGGGTTTACTCCGGGCTGGTGGCCGAAAGGCTTACCAGGTCGGTTACTCTCTCGTCGCGACAAAAGGGATTCGTATCGGAGAACGGTTGTTTTACAAATCTGTTCCTCTTAAACGAGGAAACGAAACAATCAAAATTCAGGGGCGGATCGACGGTAGCCTTATTGGACGTCTCTAAGGCGTTCGATTCCGTGCCGCATTCAGTGATCCTGAAAGCGTTGAGAGCCAAGGGAGTGCATCCACACATATTACGGCTAGTAGGCAATTTTTAAGGGGGTGTCGACGGAAATTAGCGGTTTCGAGAGGCCGATCCAGCTTGATATCCTTAGGGGTGTTAAGCAGGGGGACCCCCTCTCGCCACTCCTTTTCAACGTCCTGTTAGACCCCCTCCTAGACAGGCTGGAGAAGTCCGGCCTGGGGACCTTGGTCCCATCAGGGAGACTTCCGGTTCTCGCTTTCGCCGACGACTTAGTTCTCATGGGGCAAACGCCACGTGAATGCCAGATTCTAATAAATGCTGCAACAAAGTACCTGGCTGCCTTGGGCATGGGACTTAATGTGGCAAAATGTTCTTGTTTCTATATCCGGAAAATTGGGAAGACCTACACTGTGGAGGACCCGATGTTAATGATCGGTGACTCTTTTATTCCACCAACTGACTTGCCTTGAAAGGTTGGACCTGAGTTTGCGTAACGTTTATCGGAGGATATACCATCTGCCCAACTCTACCGTCGTTAGCGTTTTTTACGCTCGGTGTAGGGACGGTGGCTTGGGTATGCCTCGGTTGCGGTGCGCGATCCCACTATCTAGAATGAGGTCCATGCTGGGCCTGCAGGAATCAACAGACCCGATTATGTCATCCGTGATAGAAGCGAGTAACTTGAGCGACCGCATCCGGGCTTTGGCTCGCGGTCTGCGAGTGGAGGCCCCCGAGGGCATGGGGGAAGTCCGCCAAATTAGAAAGTCTCTCTCCCAAAGGGAGGTAAAGGAATGGATTGCGAGGAAGTCGCAGGGAGTGGCATCTCCTATTTTGAGGATGACCCGGACGCCAACTGCTGGCTAGCGGAGGGTGGTACCCTTCTCCCTTCACGGAAGATTGAGGCGATCAAACTCCGGACGAACATCATAGCCACGCGCGAGGCCCTGCAGCGGGGCCGCCCGAAGCAGGGGCGAGGGCCCCTGTGCCGAAGATGTTCAGCCGGAGTGGAAACGCTTGGGCACATCTTAGGCCAGTGCGACTCCGTGAAAGGACTTTGTATGCGACGCCACGACGCAATAGTCTCTCACCACGAACGCCATTTCCTGAATCTCCCAAGGGCGAAGGTGGCGAGAGAGCAACGTTTCTCGGTGGGAGCGGAAGGGGAATACCTGATGCCCGACCTGGTCGTCGCCGTTGAGGACGTGGTATACGTAATCGATGCGACGGTCAGGTTCGAGGCGGACGGCTCCCTCGAAGCTGCTAGTAAAGAGAAAATTGACAAATACGGAGGACTTCTTCCCCAAGCAAAAGAAATGTTTGAGGCAAAGCAAGGCAGAGTACTGCTAATTGTAGTTGGGGCCCGGGGAGCGCTACCAAAAGGAACAAAGGCTCACCTGAAAGAGCTTGGTTTGGCAACGAAAGGGTTTCTACGAGCACTTTCCGTGGACACCCTCAAATCAAGCTTGAACATGCTCGCTTCTTTCATGGATAAAGATGTTGCTGAAAACGGACGAGACAACTATTCTTGTCACAGTCTCTAAAGTGACAAAGGTTTTGTATATATGTAAAGTAAGCTCTAAGCTGGTTATTGTATTTAAGAGAAAACGTTTATTATTAAGTTTGAATGTTAAATATTTATTAATAACATATTTTATTTATAATTTGTCAGAGGAAAAGAAAAATCAAATTTTTCACATTTCAGGTGGACTACCGTGATACGGCGAACCACACTGGGAGGATAGATGGAACGATTGCCCAGAGGTGTTCGGCGAGCCGCAGTAATCGCCGAGCACCAAACCAAAGAGCGGTAAAACCGCGGTCTCGATGGCCCCTGCTGGGGTCTACTCTGGACGGCTTCCGGCCCGGATAAGGTCATCGGATAGGGTGGTCCGGAGGGAGGACATTGGTGGGGGAAATGATCCAACGCCCCTTGCTGATCCCGACCGACCCAACCCCTGGAAGTGGAGGCGCTGGAATGGTGGAGTAACTTAAAGAGAATCCAGAGAAAATCGAGAGTCCACGGGGGTCTTAAAAATCCCGGAATTGAAGCGCGGAAATCTTTCCGCGCTTTAGACATTAGCCAAATGCCTCGTCATCCAATTAGTGACGCGCATGAATGGATTAACGAGATTCCCACTGTCCTTATCTACTATCTAAATGAAAGCCTAAAGGCGCGCATTGCAGAGCGATGGAAGGTGGATCGCTCTGAAATCAGCTCTACCACTTGCACGTTGTCATGGCGCAGTTTTTTGTCGGGGAAATCTGCGGAGGAACTCAGGAAACTGGGCGTCTCCAAAGGTGCCCTAACAAGCATCGCTACGAGAGCACTGCAGGGATCATGGATGGCTTTTTGGACATGGGGGCGAATGACGAGCCGGGGGGCTTCCGATGTGAGGGTGGGAATAGGGTGATAGGGCAGAAGCAAGGCTGCAATGATTTCAACCCACTCAGAGGGGACATCGCCTGAAGATACATGGCGAAGAAGGCTTGCCCCCTTCGCTCTTCACTGGGGGAATGGGGTACCCAAAAGCCTCGTCATCCAATTAGTGACGCGCATGAATGGATTAACGGGATTCCCACTGTCCCTATCTACTATCTAGCGAAACCACAGCCAAGGGAACGGGCTTCGAAGAGTCGTTCGTTCCATTTGGAGCCACCGCCCGCGCGCCACTCTCCGGCCGCCATTCAACGACTGGCTCAGAACTGGCACGGACCGGGGGAATCCGACTGTCTAATTAAAACAAAGCATTGCGATGGCCCCAGCGGGTGTTGACGCAATGTGATTTCTGCCCAGTGCTCTGAATGTCAAAGTGAAGAAATTCAAGCAAGCGCGGGTAAACGGCGGGAGTAACTATGACTCTCTTAAGGGCCAAGTCCTTCGGGACGACAACCCATGTGCTTAATACCCTGGCACCTCCTCGTGGTGAAAGTCGGTAACGTGGAACCATGTCGGACTGTGAAGCGAGACAGGGCGAAGCGGCTAAGTTCAGGGGCGCCACATATCCTCAGGGGGCTGCCAACCCCCAAGGATTCTTTGCTGGGCATGAAAAAAAACAAAAGTTGAAGCTGCCGTCCCTCGTCCGGTCTCGGATGACGGACAGACGCACTCTCGCGAGAGGCGGGGGGACCCAGCGATGATACTGCCAACGCCCGCACCTGTTGAACCACTTACGACCTGCTCCTGGAGCACGTCTGCGGAGCTTGTAGTCGCTCCTTCACAACTAAAACCGGACTTGGTGTCCACATCCGCAGAGCACATCCTTTAACTGCGGATGAAAAGATCTCGGTTGTCAGGAAGAAACCTCGGTGGGAGGAGGAGTTACGAATGCTCGCTGTAGCTGAGCTGAGGGGTATCCGTGAAGGGGTAAGGTTCATCAACAAATATCTGCAGGGCGAATTCCCAGAGTGGACCCTCGACAGAATCAAAAGTAAACGTCGCACCCCGCGATACCAGGGGTTGCTTAAATCGTTGATGGACGTTGCTCCCGAGGTACGCCCTCAAACTACCCCTCCGCTGATCACCATTGAAGAGCCGTTGCCCAAGTCAGCCACGGGCACCTGCCAGCTTGAGGAGTGGCTTAGGGATGTTATTCCTAAGCTCTCCGCTGATAGCAAGCACAAAAGTGCAGAGTTGGCGAACATCTGCCAAAAGGCTCTCAATGGGGAGGACGTCCAAAACCTGATCTCTGATTGGGTGGCGGAAGTCTTCCCTAGGATTGAAAGAGGTTCTTCTCGGATTTAACGCCTCGAGATCTACCCCGAATTGGAACAGGAAGGTCAGCAAGCGTATGGAGTACGCGCGAGTCCAGGTCTTATTCATGAAAAATGCAGGGAAACGCCGCTCGGGATATCCTGGAGGGTAAGCCCACGACACCGGACTCTCTTGGTTCTCAAGAGATGTTCCGGTTCTGGGCTTACCAAATGGAGGACCCAGGGACCGGTGCAATTTCCGGAGTCGGTGAAGGTCTACCGGCGGCGAGGGAACATCGGCCCTCCCCTCTGCTTGGAACTGTCATTCCGATCACCCCGTTGGAGGTAACAGAGAATGACCTAAGAATAAGTACAGCTCCTGGACTCGATGGCGTAACGGTGCGACAATGGAGGGCGGTCGCGCCACTCCTACGCGCGGCCCTCTTTAATATCCTCTTGCACACCCGGAGGGTCCCCAGCGATCTGGCCCTTTCCCGGACGGTATTCATCCCGAAGGTGCGAAACCCGGAACATCCGGGCGATTACCGACCAATTTCGGTTGCGTCGGTAATCCTGAGGCAGCACCATAAGATCTTGGCGTGACGGCTACAGAACACCTGCCGGGGCGATGAGAGACAGCGAGCCTTTGGGCCTCAGGATGGTGTCTCCTCCAAGACGCAAGAGTACGGCGGCGGCAAATGCACTTGGCCATCCTTGATATGGCCAAGGCCTTTGACACGGTAAGACATCCAGCCGTGATCGCCGCCGCCGGTGAAGTTGCACTAGCCGCAGGTATACCAACTGACTACCTGACGGGGCTATACTCCTCTGCGTTTAGAACCCGCCTTAGCTGGAGAGGCGCATATCGGAAAGTTACCGTGCGGAGAGGGGTCAGACAGGGGGATCCTCTAAGTCCCTTCTTGTTCAACCGCGTTATGGACCGAACGCTCCGATCTATACCGAGTGAGATTGGATACCAACTCGAGGGGGAGAGAGTAAACGCTATCGCCTTCGCGGATGATGTTATTCTCATTTCGGAGACTAGATCGGGAATGCGGCGGGCCTTAGCCGGTTTCGAGAGGGAGGCAAGTGTGCAAGGTCTAGCTCTGTCACCATGTAAGAGGAGGACGTTCTCTCAGGTACCTGATGGTAAGGGGAAGAAACTCAAGGTTGTCACTATTCAGCCTTTTGAGACTTTCCAGTTCGCCAATTGGTACACTAGCGGCCATAGGAGGGTGGAAGTACCTGGGAGTCCGTTTAGACGGGACAAGTGTGAAGGACGTTAGGTCGGCACTTGCTCAATATATTGAGCGAGTGAGTAAGGCTCCACTGAAGCCCAATATCGGCTTCAGATGCTCATGAGCTTTGTCCTGCCGAGATTGTTTCACTCTCTCGTGCTGGGCAAAGTTACCAAAACAAAGCTGGCCTCAATGGATCGGCAGCTCAGAGCTGCAGCTCGCCGATGGTTGCACTTGCCTCAGGATGTGACGGTGGGTTTCTTCCATGCTTCCATTCGGGACGGGGGTTTGGGTATTCCGAACCTGGAAGCCATGGTACCTGCCTGGAAGGTGGAACGCCTTGGCCGCCTCCATGATAGTTCGAGTCGAGTCGCTAGGTTGGCGCATGGATCGCCCGCGATCCAGCGCCAGATAACATGGGCTAAGAAAACCCTGGACTACCTCGGGGTTTCAGGTCACTCGGCGGAGGCGGCGAGGAAGAATTTGCATCGATCCGCAGACGGTGGAGACCTGCGCGAGTGTCCGCGTACGGATCTCTCAACCAGATGGGTGGCACGCCCAGGAGGTATCCCTGGGCGGGACTATTGCCACTTCCTCCAAGTGCGTGTCAATGCGTTGCTTACGCGGATGCGGACCACGAGGGGACGGAGGGAAGGTGGTCCTGACGTTTTATGTCGGGCTTGCTGTAACATCCGAGAGTCAGCTGGCCATGTGGTGCAGGGTTGTTCCCGAACCCATGGCTTACGCATCCGCCGCCACGACGACACATGCGGCTTCCTTGCGGAAAACCTTACAGGGAAAGGGTATGCGATGGAAAGGGAACGGTTATACCCGTCGAACGCGGGCCCCCGTAAGCCGGACTTAATTTGTTCCAAGGACGGTAAAGTCAATGTGATTGACGTGCAGGTGGTGTCTAATCATCTACCTTTGTGTGGTCTAATCTATTGTGGGTCTAATCATCTACCCTAAAATCTCATCATACAAAGGTAGGTTATTATAGTACCAAGAGACCTTGATGTCCAACATATCCGACCGGTGGAGTGTGGCCTGGGAGGATGTGAAAGTTACCTCTTGCACGGTGTCATGGAGGGGGGTCTGGTCAGGACGCTCGGCGATTGAGCTTAGTGCTCTGGGCTTATCAAAGAGAGCCCTGGCTAGAATTTCGACGCGCGATCTGCTTGGCTCGTGGATGTATTTCTGGTGTTGGTTGCGTATGACCGGGTGTCAAAACCCGTGATGTGAGGGTGGGGATTGGGTGAGACGTTGGCATATTAAATGATGAGGCCCGCTAAGGGGGAACATCTCCTGAAAATCAGCTCTGGTTGCTAAGCACCCATTCTTGTCGGAGCTACTCTGACAGCTTGCGCACTCGTGATGAGCGGTGTGTGAGTCCATCCACTCCCGTAATTCCCCTTCCTCCTCGTGGAGAGAGTCGGGCAACGGTTGTCTCACTGAAGGACTGCTTTTTAGTGGACCGCCGGGGGGGCAAACGGCCAATTGGGGGGCGGGTCACAGGGCGTCGGGATTGCCTCCCCCGACGTCCTTCTTTACTGGGTACATCAAGTAAGGGAAAAACTGGGTCCTCTCTTCCGCTTTCGGATGGCGGACCTAGGCTAACCTCCTCTGGAAATTTGCAGGGAGGCCCAGGAAGTAATTTGTCTCTGTCTGGAACTTGGCCGCCTCCTCCTGCCCAGAAATTCGTCTGTGATCTCTGTAGTTGCTCATATGCAACCAGAACCGGCCCTGGTCTTCACAACAGGCGAAAACATCCGGTCCATGCCGATTCTCGCATTTCGACCGCGACAAGGAAGCCCCGGTGGGCGAAAGAGGAGCTTAAACTCCTCACCGAGGCGGAAATTCGGGGAACCCAAAGCGGTACTCGGTTTCTTTATGAATATCTCGTTCAGGAGTTTCCTGAATGATCATTGGAACGCATCAAAAGCAAGCGTAGAAAGCCTGAGTATAAGGCACTTTTGGCAAAGCTCTCAACACCTAGAGCTACTCCACCACCTCACGAAATTCCAAATACCGGTAAGAAAAAGCCTTCGCCCACACCATCTATGGGCGCCCTTCCCTTAAGGGATTGGCTGATGGATGCGGCCTCGCATCTCTCGGCCAACCAGGATTCAATGGCACATCGGTTATACACAATACGCCTAAGTACTTTGGAGGGAAAATACTGCCAAACTTAGTCTCCGACTGGGTGAAGACGGCTTTTCCCTGAAGTAGTGATGACTTCCAGAAGCGGTCTACCTTCAGACCTCCTCTTGTGTGTATGAAAATGAGCAGACGTAGGCGGTTGCCGATACCCAGACCCTGTCGCGAAATAACCCTAGTGCTTCGGCCCGCCATCTCCTCGACGGTAGGCCTCAGTTGCCGGACACACTCGACTCTCGGGAGATACTCCGGTACTGGGGCCACCTCATGGAGATTGAGGGTACCGAAATCCCCAAGTCGGTGAAGACCCACGGGCGGGGGAATGTCCGCTTATGCTGCAGCCCGTTACTTCGGAAGAAGAGACGAGTAAAGAACTGAGGAAGGGTTCCGCCCCGGGTCCGGACGCCATAAAGGTGGGGGAATGGAGGAATATCCCACCTAACCTACGTGCTACTCTGTTCAACGTCATACTGCTGAACGGTAGGATTCCTTCTGACCTGGCTGTCACACGGACAGTTGTCATTCCTAAGACCTTGACACCGGGAGGGTAATCGGCGGGAGTAACTATGACTCTCTTAAGGGTTAAGTCCCCGGGCCTCCGGGCCTTCGGGCCTTGGGGAGGACAACCCAAGTGCGTAATACCCTGGCACCTCCTCGTGGTGAGAGTCGGTAACGCTGAAGCTTATCGGACTGCGAAGCGAGACAGGGGGAAGCGGCTAAGTCCAGGGGCGCCAATAACCCCCTAGGGGGCTGCCAACGCCCAGGGGTGTTTCACTGGGCATGGAACAAAAAAATATTGATACTGTCGTCCCTCGTCCGGTCTCGGATGTCGGACAAACCCGCTCTCGCGAGAGGCGGGGGGACCCAGTGATGATATTGCCAGCAGAAGCATCCGAAGAACCATCTGACGTTCAGCTCAAGGAGCACGTCTGTGAGAAAGGCAGTCGGTCTTTCACAACAAACACCGGTCTTGGTGTCCACATCCGCAGAGCACATCCTAAAGCTGCGGATGACAAGATTTCGGTCGTCAGGAAGAAACCTCGGTGGGAGGAGGAGGAGTTTCGTTTACTCGCAAATGCCGAGGTGAGGGGTATCCGTGAAGGTGTTCGCTTCATCAACAAGTACCTCCGGGAGAAGTTCCCTGAATGGACCCTGGAGCGTATCAAGTCCAAACGCAAGTCCCCAGGATGCCGGGGGATAGTACAAGAGTTGATGAACGTTCTACCTGAGGTACGCCCTCAGACCCCTCCGCCGCTGACCACAAACGAGGATCCGTTAACCAATTCAGCCACGGGTACCTGCCAGCTTGAGGAGTGGTTCAGGAATAATATTCCCGAGCTCTCCAAGGATAGGAAGCACCAAAGTGCAGTTCTGGCGAACATCTGCCAGAAGGCTCTCGATGGGGAGGACATTCAAAACTCAATCTCTGATTGGGTGGCGAAGGTCTTCCCCAGGACTGACAGAGGTAATTCTCGACGATTTGTCACCACGAAATCTCAAACCGCATGGAAAAGGAAGGTTAGCAAGCGTAACGAGTACGCCCGTGTCCAGTCTCTGTTCAAGAAGAACCGAGGGAAGGCCGCTAGACAAATCCTGGACGGAAAGCCCATGACACCGGACTCTCTCGGTTCTCGAGAGATGTTCCGGTTCTGGGTGGACCTAATGGAGGAGTCGGGGTCCGGCGAAATTACCCCAGTCGGCGCAGATCTGCCGGCGGCAGAGGGCGAACATCGGCCCCCCCACTGCTTACAGCCGTTGAGCCGATGACTCCTTCGGAGGTTACGGCCAACGACCTAAGAACAGATTCCGCCCCTGGACCCGATGGCGTAACAGTGCGTCAATGGAGGGCGGTTGCACCACTTACGCGCGGCCCTTTTTAATGTCCTCCTGCTAGCACAGAAGGTCCCTAACGATCTGACCGTCTCTCGGACCGTGTTCATACCGAAGGTGCGAAACCCGGTCTCCCCGGGCGATTACCAACCAATTTCTATTGCGTCGGTAATCCTGAGGCACCAGCATAAGATCTTGGCGCGTAGGTTACAGGCCACCTGTCGGGTAGATGAAAGACAGCGAGCCTTCGGGCCACAGGATGGAGTCGCCGAAAATACGGCCATCCTGTCATGTCTTCTCCACGATGCACGAGTACGGCGACGGCAGCTGCATTTGGCCATACTTGATATGGCCAAGGCATTTGATACGGTGTCACATCCCGCCGTTATCGCCGCCGCCGGCGAGGTTTCGCTAATCGCAGGTCTACCACCTGAGTACCTGGTCGGATTATACTCCTCTGCGTTTAAAACCCGTCTAACATGAAAACGCGCGGAATCGGTTGTCAGGGAACGGAGGGGGGTCAGACAGGGGGATCCTCCAAGTCCCTTTTTGTTTAATTGGGTCATGGACCGAGCGCTCCGCGCTACAGCAAACGAGGTTGGATATCGTCTCGGAGACCAACGGGTTAACGCTCTGGCCTTCGCGGACGATGTGATCCTCGTTACGGAGACTAGCGCGGGAATGCGACGGGCTCTGGCCGAATTCGACAGGGAGTCAAAGAAGCAGGGTCTCACTCTGTCACCATCTAAGAGTAGGACCTTCTTTCAGGTACCAGACGGAAAGGGGAAGAGATTGAAGGTGGTCTCCGACCAGCCTTTCTCCCTCCTTTCCGGGGAAAGAATTGGCACACTATCGGCCATCAGTGGGTGTAAGTACCTGGGAATAAGGCTTGACGGGACAAGTCGCGGAGATGTGCGGTCGGTTCTCTCTCAAGCAATTGAGAGAGTGAGTAAAGCCCCACTGAAGCCACAACAACGGCTCCAGATGCTCAGGGGCTTTGTCCTGCCGAGGGTGTTACACGCTCTCTTGCTCGGCAAAGTCACAAAGAAAAAACTGACCGCGCTGGATCGGCAGCTGAGGGCGGCTGCTCGCCGATGGCTGCCCTTGCCCCAGGACGTGACATTGGGTTACTTCCATGCATCCATACGGGACGGAGGGTTGGGTTTAAAGAACCTCGAAGCAATGGTGCCCGCTTGGGAGGTGGACCGCCTTGGTAGTCTCCTGTCTAGCTCGAGTGCAGTTGCTCGACTAGCGGCTGGGTCTCCCCCGATCCAGCGTCAGCTAGCTTGCGCCAATAAGATCCTTGACCGCCTAGGGGTCCCAGCTCACTCGAAGGAGGCTGCGAGGAAGTTTTTTGGTGGACTTCTGCATAGTTCCGCAGACGGTGGGGACCTGCGTGAGTGTAAGCGCACGGATCTTTCCACAAAATGGGTTGCACGCCCTGGAGGTATCCCTGGGCGGGACTACTGACACTTCCACCAATTGCGCGTCAACGCGTTGCCGACAAGGATGCGGACCACGAGGGGACGGCGTGAAGGTGGTCAAGACAAGCTGTCGCGCTGGTTGTAACATCCGAGAATCAGCGGGCCATGTCGTTCAGAGTTGCTTCCGGACGCATGGCCTTCGCATCCGAAGGCACAATGACGCATGCGGCTTCCTTGCGGAAAACCTGAAAAGGAAAGGATTCACGGTGGAGAGGGAGAAGGTATACGCGTCGAACGCGGGCCCCCGTAAACCGGACATAATTTGCTCCAAGAACGGAAAGTTAGATGTGATTTACGTGAAGGTGGTGTCAAATAGTCAGCCTTTGGACGTGTCACATCGGACTAATGCTGATTACTATGGGAATAATGAAACCTTGTTATCCCACATATCGGACCGGTGGAAGGTGGCCCGGGATGATATGACGGTCACCTCGTGCACCGTGTCGTGGAGAGGGGTCTGGTCAGGGAAATCCGAGATAAAGCTCGGAGCTCTGGGCTTGTCGAAGAGGACCCTGGCCAGACTAACGACACGCATTCTGCTTGGATCGTGGATGTGCTTCTGGGGTTGGACGCGTATGACCGCGACCCGTAAGTCACGCGATGTGAGATGGGGATTGGATGATTCTGCTGGCATTGGTTACATGATGAGTGCCCGCTTTGGGGGAACATCTCCAAAAAATCAGCTCGGGGTTTGCGCACCCATATTTTTACAGGAGCTACATTGATAGCCAAATGCCTCGTCATCCAATTAGTGACGCGCATGAATGGATTAACGAGAGCGGGTTGATAGCTGACGTGCCGGGCCTGGGCGAGGAGAATCGGTGCGTTCGCGCGCCGTGGATCCGAGTTCGGTCCCGTGCCTTGGCCTCCCGCGGACCTTCCTTGCTGCGAGGACGCGCGTGGCGACCCCGTGGTACGTCGTTCGTTCCATTTGGGGCCACCGCCCGCGCACCACTCTTCGGCCGCCATTCAACGACTGGCTCAGAACTGGCACGGACCGGGGGAATCCGACTGTCTAATTAAAACAAATCATTGCGATGGCCCCAGCGGGTGTTGACGCAATGTGATTTCTGGCCAGTGCTCTGAATGTCAAAGTGAAGAAATTCAACCAAGCGCGGGTAAACAGCGGAAATAATTATGACTCTCTTAAGGGCCCCCCCGGGGCCCTTAAGGCTCCCCCGGTCGACTCTCTTAAGGGCCAAGTGCTTCGGGACGACAACCCAAGTGCGTAATACCCTGGCACCTCCTCGTGGTGAGAGTCGGTAACGTGGAACCCTGTCGGACTGTGAAGCGAGACAGGGCGAAGCGGCTAAGTCCAGGGGCGCCACATATCCTCAGGGGGCTGCCAACCCCCAAGGATCTAGTTGCTGGGCATGAAAAAAATAAAAGTTGAAGCTGCCGTCCCTCGTCCGGTCTCGGATGACGGACAGACGCACTCTCGCGAGAGGCGGGGGGACCCAGCGATGATACTGCCAACGCCCACACCCGCTGAACCACCTGACGACCTGCTCCTGGAGCACGTCTGTGATACTTGTAGTCGCTCTTTCACGACTAAAACCGGACTTGGTGTCCACATCCGCAGAGCACATCCTTTAACTGCGGATGAAAAGATCTCGGTTGTCAGGAAGAAACCTCGGTGGGAGAAGGAGTTAAGAATGCTCGCTGTAGCTGAGCTGAGGGGTATCCGTGAAGGGGTAAGATTTATCAACAAGTATCTGCAGGGCGAATTCCCAGAATGGACCCTCGACAGAATCAAAAGTAAACGTCGCACCCCGCGATACCAGGGGTTGCTCAAATCGTTGATGGATCCTGCTCCCGAGGTACGCCCTCAAACTCCCCCTCCGCTGATCACCATTGAAGAGCCGTTGCCCAAGTCAGCCACGGGCACCTGCCAGCTTGAGGAGTGGCTTAGGGATGTTATTCCTAAGCTCTCCGCTGATAGCAAGCACAAAAGTGCAGAGTTGGCGAACATCTGCCAAAAGGCTCTCAATGGGGAAGACGTCCAAAACCTGATCTCTGATTGGGTGGCGGAAGTCTTCCCTAGGACTGATAGAGGTTCTTCTCGGCAATTTAACACCACGAGGTCTACCCCGATTTGGAACAGGAAGGTTAGCAATCTATACCTTGAATAGAGACCAACAGATAGTGGGGAGCCAGAGGACCCCGAGGAATGGGAGACGGCTTCCTCGGGCACCGAGACATCGGAGAGCGGGGCGGAGACAGCCGACACAGACGGTGAACAATCAAAGATAAGTGACAGAGACAGTGAAGGTGCAAATTCCAGCGACACTTACAGTGCGAGTGATTTAGAAGTCGAGGCAAGCGCCTGGCTGATCCCAGGCCCGGTGCGGACAGGGGCCCCGGAACCAGAGGATGCGCTGCCTTACCGACCGGACGACGAGGACGACCCGGAGGACGACATGCGGCCAGGGGAGGACCCGGCAGAAGCCCCGGAGGAAGAGGAGGAGAACCCCTTTTTCCCCCAGGCGGGAAAATATCCATATGCATGCCGTTCGACGCGAGAGACGTTTCAATTCGGTGCGAACCTTCCCCGACCGGAAAACGCACCCAATATCTTCATCCCGACAAGACCGACCCCGGTCATTGACAAATACATTGTGCGGCTGGTGAACCAGGGCATCCTGACCATGGATCGGGCAACCAGCGCGTTCCCCCTCATCGCTATTCCCAAAGCAGGGGGGGGAGTCAGAGTGATACAGGACCTTTCGGCTTGGACGAGGTATATTCGCACACCACGTTTTACACTTAAATCCGCGGCCCAAGCTTTAGAGTCCATCCCGTCAGGATCACTCTTGGTCAAAATAGACCTTAAAGACGCCTTTTGGCAAGTGCCTATCGCCCCGCAGCATAGGCACAACTATGGCGTTTATCACAAAGGGGATACCTACGTCTGGACACGACTCCCCATGGGTCACGCGCTAGCGCCTGCAATTATGCAGAGGTGGGCGCGTGCAGTGATAAACGAAATATACCGCGAATTTCAAATTACGATGATCGCCTATTTAGACGACTGGTTGCTGATTTTTGATGACACAACGGAACACATAATTCCCGACGTTGTCCTTTCTGAAAGATACGCTGCAAATAACGATAAATTTAACGAAAAGTCGTTTGACCCCAGCAACCAGAATCAAGTACTTAGGAGTTAAAATAGACACAATAGCTATGACCTTACAGTTAACGAAATACTCACTAAGACGGATTTGCTACATTAAAAACGTGGTCAAACGCATCCGCACGCGCGATATCCCCAAAGCAGCAGGATTCGTATCATGGTGTGTATATGTACTTCGCCTGCCGTTGTTCCTGATCACTCAGACGGCACAACGCGATACAACATGGTTGTCCCGTCTGTGGGATGAAGGAGTCTGGCACCAGCCACGGGAATTTGTGAATTATAGATATATATTGGATGTGTTTAGCGACGCCACACCATGGCAGGTAGCATGGGTCATCCCCATGTTACGTACCACGGAAATATGGGCACTGGAACAAGAATTGCCAATTGTAGAGGCAGAGGCTTTGGGGGCCATTATGGCGGCCCACCATGCCATAAGTGTGGCGGAGCCTGATACTGGTATTAATGTTTTTATTGATAACATGGCTGTAGTGTACAGTTTTAGCCGCGGACGCGGTGTTGTATTTACTAATGACTCTGTAATGAATTTATATATGCAACTAATAAAGGATATGTCACGCAACGTGACCTGGAGGTACATCCCGTCCGAACTGAATCCGGCCGACCGTCCTTCTCGGACCGTCCTACCTCCCTATGCCCGCTCGGCCTCGGATTCGGGGACCGGATGGGTATATAGGTGGGACGAGGCCTGAGTTGGTCAGTCGTTCGAGATTTGGCACAAGTGACGGGAGGTAGCTCCAGATCTCTAATAGTTGGTCTCTATCTATGGTCTCTGTTCAAGAAGAATGCAGGGAAAGCCGCTCGGGAAATGCTGGACGGTAAGCCCACGACACCGGACTCTCTTGGTTCTCAAGAGATGTTCCGGTTCTGGGCTGACCTAATGGAGGACCCGGGGACCGGCGCAATTTCCCGAGTCGGTGAAGATCTACCGGCGGCGAGGGAACATCGGCCCTCCCCTCTGCTTGGAAATGTCATCCCGATCACCCCGCTGGAGGTAACTGCGAATGACTTAAGAATAAGAAGAGCTCCTGGACTCGATGGCGTAACGGTGCGACAATGGAAGGCGGTCGCGCCACTCCTACGCGCGGCCCTCTTTAACATCTTCTTGCACACACGGAAGGTCCCCAGCGATCTGGCCCTTTCCCGGACGGTATTCATCCCGAAGGTGCGAAACCCGGAACATCCGGGCGATTACCGACCAATTTCGGTTGCGTCGGTAATCCTGAGGCACCACCATAAGATCTTGGCGCGACGGCTACAGAACACCTGCCGGGGCGACGAGAGACAGCGAGCCTTTGGGCCTCAGGATGGAGTCGCCGAAAATACGGCCATCCTGACGTGTCTCCTCCAAGACGCAAGAGTACGGCGGCGGCAGATGCACTTGCCATACTTGATATGGCCAAGGCCTTTGACACGGTAAGACATCCCGCCGTGACCGCCGCCGCCGGTGAAGTGGCACTAGACGCAGGTATACCAACTGACTACCTGACGGGGCTATACTCCTCTGCGTTTAGAACCCGCCTTAGCTGGAAAGGCGCATATCGGGAAGTTACGGTGCGGAGAGGGGTTAGACAGGGGGACCCTCTAAGTCCCTTCTTGTTCAACCGTGTTATGGACCGAACGCTCCGATCTATACCGAGTGAGATTGGATATCAACTCGAGGGTGATAGAGTAAACGCTATCGCCTTCGCAGATGATGTTATTCTCATTTCGGAGACTAGATCGGGAATGCGGCGGGCCTTAGCCGGTTTCGAGAGGGAGGCAAGTGTGCAAGGTCTAGCTCTGTCACCATCAATGAGCAGGACGTTCTCTCAGGTACCTGATGGTAAGGGGAAGATGCTCAAGGTTGTCACTGATCAGCCATTTGAGACTCTTTCCGGTTCGCCAATTGGCAAACTAGCGGCCATAGGAGGGTGGAAGTACCTGGGAGTCCCTTTAGACGGGACAAGTGTGAAGGACGTTAGGTCGGCACTTGCTCAATATTTCGAGCGAGTGAGTAAGGCTCCACTGAAGCCCCAACATCGGCTTCAGATGCTCAGGAGCTTTGTCCTGCCGAGATTGTTCCACTCTCTCGTGCTGGGCAAGGTTACCAAAACAAAGTTGGCCTCAATGGATCGACAGCTCAGAGCTGCAGCTCGCCGATGGTTGCACTTGCCTCAGGATGTGACGGTGGGTTTCTTCCATGCTTCCATTCGGGACGGGGGTTTGGGTATTCCGAACCTGGAAGCCATGGTACCTGCCTGGAAGGTGGAACGCCTTGGCCGCCTCCATGATAGTTCGAGTCGAGTCGCCAGGTTGGCGCATGGATCGCCCGCGATCCAGCGCCAGATAACCTGGGCCAAGAAAACCCTGGACTACCTCGGGGTTTCAGCTCACTCGGCGGAGGCGGCGAGGAAGAC
Source organism: Hetaerina titia (assembly GCA_037158775.1). Classification (NCBI taxonomy): domain Eukaryota; kingdom Metazoa; phylum Arthropoda; class Insecta; order Odonata; family Calopterygidae; genus Hetaerina; species Hetaerina titia. The sequence goes on from JAVFHJ010000023.1 coordinate 58,318, forward strand.
TTTTGGGGGAATTCTGCATAGATCCGCAGACGGTGGAGACCTATGCGAGTGTCCGCGTACCGATCTCTCCACCAGATGGGTGGCACGCCCGGGAGGTATCCCTGGGCGGGACTATTGCCACTTCCTCCAAGTGCGTGTCAATGCGTTGCCCACGCGGATGCGGACCACGAGGGGACGGAGGGAAGGTGGTCCTGACGTTTTATGTCGGGCCGGCTGTAACATCCGAGAGTCGGCTGGCCATTTGGTGCAGGGTTGTTCCCGAACCCATGGCTTACGCATCCGCCGCCACGACGACACATGCGGCTTCCTTGCGGAAAACCTTACAGGGAAAGGGTATGTGGTGGAAAGGGAGCGGTTATACCCGTCGAACGCGGGCCCCCGTAAACCGGACTTAATTTGTTCCAAGGGCGGTAGAGTCAAAGTGATCGCCGTGCAGGTGGTGTCTAATCATCTACCTTTGGATGAATCGCATCGTACAAAGGTAGATTATTACCGAACCAATGAGACCTTGTTGTCCAACATTTCCGACCGGTGGAGTGTGGCCCGGGAGGATGTGGAAGTCACCTCTTGCACGGTGTCATGGAGGGGGGTCTGGTCAGGACGCTCGGCGATTGAGCTCAGTGCTCTGGGCTTATCAAAGACCCCTGGCCAGAATTTCGACACGCGTCCTACTTGGCTCATGGACGTGTTTCTGGGGTTGGTCGCGAATGACCGGGTCTCACAAAACCCGCGATGTGAGGGTGGGGATTGGGTGAGGACGTTGGCATGGTTAAATGATGAGGCCCGCTCAGGGGGAACATCTCCTGAAAATCAGCTCTGGGTGCTATGCACCCATTCTTGTCGGAGCTACTCTGATAGCTTGCGCACTCGTGATGAGTGGTGTGTGAGTCCACCCACGGGGAGAAGGGAACCCGGCGGGTCGGCTACCCGTCCCGCCCGTACGGGTAGGTGGCGAGTTAGTCGCGCACGACTCTGGGCAGAACACCTAAGTCCAGGGTCTCAGGCTAACTCAGTACTGACCACGCATTACCTACCCCTAAAGCTGGGACGAGAGTCCTACCCAATCCCACGTATGTGGGCAAAGGGCGGGCTCGCCCAAGCAAAGAGCGGTGTGGGAGGGCAGCGCTATCGCGCGTCCGACGGTTACTCATCCAACGTAGTCAGAGGAATCCGGCTGACATGAGTGCTACGGGGAGAAGGGAACCCGGCGGGTCGGCTACCCGTCCCCTTCTCATGGGATCGGCTTCGTAGTGGCTGGTTCCGCTGGTAGATCGGTTTTTTGGGGTCTCGTAGCTATTCGGTGAAAAGCACGAGTCCTTAAGTTAGGGGGGACCCCTTCCGGGGGAGGGTGTCTGAGCCCCGCCCCAGCCGGAGGCCGACGTTTGAGATGTCGAACCTGCCGCCGGCACATGCCCTTGGTGGCACGTGTTCCTCGGTGGGGGTTTAGTATTCGAGTCGAGTCCTCTTGTAAGCCTGGGGTGCCTGCTCGCTGGGCCCACAGCGAAAATAGAGCGTAATTCGGCGGGATGAGCTCCCGAGCACCCCGACTGGGGAGTGGTCCTCCACTTTGACTCTGACGCTACACCGGGGACTAGTGCCTGTTTGCTTTTCTTGTAGCTTCTAATGAAGCGGTGCGTCAGGGGAATGGCGGGATAAGTGCCGTCGTTTCGCCGCCTTTCCCCGGCCAAATCGATAGGTTTGTGCTGGGCGGAAATAATTATGACTCTCTTAAGGTAGCTTGCGCACTCGTGATGAGCGGTGTGTGAGTCCACCCACTCCCGTAATCCCCCCTGCCTCCTCGTGGTGAGAGTCGGGAAACGGTTGCCTCTCTGACGGACTGCTCTTTAGTGGACCGCCGGGGGGGCAAACGGCCAATCGGGGGGCGGGTCACAGGGCGTCGGGGTTGCCTCCCCCAACGTTCCTTCTTTTCTGGGTATGAGTAAAGGGAAAGCAACTGGGTCCCCTCTTCCGTTCTCGGATGGCGGACCGCGGCAAACCTCTCCTGACGATTTGCAGGGAGGCCCAGAGAATGATTTGTCTCTGTCCGGAACTCGCCCGCATCCCCCTGTCCAAAGATTCGTTTGTGATCTCTGCAGTTGCTCATATGCAACCAAAACCGGCCTTGGTGTCCACACCAGGCGAAAATATCCGGTCCATTCCGACTCTCGCATTTCGATCGCGACAAAGAAGCCCCGGTGGGCGGAAGAGGAGCTACGGCTCCAAGTCGACAAGAGCAAGCGTCGAAATCCCGAATACCGGGCACTTTTGGAAAAGCTCGCTACACCTGGAGCTTCCCCACCGTCTCTCCAAATTCCGAACACCGATGAGAGAGAGCCTGCGCCCACATCATCTACGGGCGCGTGTCCCTTAAGGGATTGGTTGAGAGATGCGGCCTCGCATCTCTTGGCCAACCAGAAAAATGACCTGGCACTCCGGTTACACCCTATCTGCCTAAGGGCTCTCGAGGGAAAAGACTTCCAAAACTTAGTCTCCGACTGGGTGAAAGCAGCTTTTCCCCATGATAGAAATGGCTTCCAGAAGCGGTCCACCTTCGGGCCACCTCCTCTGGAAAGTGGGAAAATGCGGAGGCGTAGGCGGTATGCCGAGACCCAGATCCTGTGGCGTAAGAACCCAGGGGCGGCGGCCCGTCATATCCTTGATGGTAGGCCTCAGCTGCCGGACACTCTCGATTCTCGGGAGATGCTCCGGTACTGGGGTGACCTCATGGAGATGGAGGGTACCGGTTGTCCCCAAGTCGGTGAAGATCCACCGGCGGCGGTAACCCCGCTTATGCTGAGGCCCGTTACTTCGGAAGAAGTGACGGGCAACGAACTGAAGAAGGGTTCTGCTCCGGGTCTGGACGGCATAAAGGTGGGGGAATGGAGGAAGATCCCACCTAACCTACGCGCCACTTTGTTTAACATCATACTGCTGAACGGTAGGATTCCTTCTGACCTGGCACTCACTCGGACAGTTCTCATTCCGAAGACCTTGTCACCGGGGGGGCCTGCAGACTTCCGTCCGCTATCTATAGCGTCGGTTGTTCTCAGGCAGTTCAACAAGATCGTCGCCACCCGACTGGTAAGTAGTACACCTGGGGATGCGCGTCAGAGGGCTTTTGGCCCTGTGGACGGCGCATGCGAGAATGTGGCATCCTTGGATGCCCTCTCGCTGGATGCCCGGCTGCGTCGGTCCCAGATCCACCTGGCTATCGTCGATGTCTCTAAGGCATTCGACACGGTAGACCATGGTGCGATTCTCGGGGTCGCACGCGAGTGCGCCGGAGGGGCCGGGATAGACCCGGCCCTCATCGCGGGATTGTACGGGGATGCCCGTACCATAATCGGGTGGCAGGGAAGGTCTCGGAATGTGAAATGCCGGAGGGGAGTCAGGCAAGGGGATCCGTTGAGCCCCTTCCTGTTTAACAGGGTTATTGACCGAGCACTACGAGCGGTGCCGAGCGAGGTTGGCTATCAGTTGGGGGGTGTTAGGGTTAACGCCCTTGCATTCGCCGATGATGTCATCCTCGTTTCGGGAACCGCTGCCGGTATGCGAAGGTCCTTAGCTCGTTTTGAGGAAGAGGCTAGTAGGCAGGGCCTCGCTCTATCGACCTCCAAGAGCAAAACCTTTTCTCTAATGCCTGACGGGAAAGGAAAACGGCTCAAAGTTGCCACGGATCTTAGTTTCTCGCTACGCGGGGGCCATGCCTTGGAGGCCTTGGGCTCGTCTTCCACCTGGTCTCCAAAGGTGCCCTAACAAGCATCGCTACGAGAGCACTGCAGGGATCATGGATGGCGTTTTGGACATGGGGGCGAATAAAGAGCCGGAAGGTTTCTGATATTAGGGTGGGAATAGGGTGATAGGGCAGAGGCAAGGCTGCAATGATTTCAACCCACTCAGGGGGGACATCGCCTGAAAATACGTGGCGAAGGGGGCTTGCCCCCTTCGCTCTTAACTGCGGGAATGAGGTTCCCAAAAGCCTCGTCATCCAATTAGTGACGCGCATGAATGGATTAACGAGATTCCCACTGTCCCTATCTACTATCTAGCGAAACCACAGCCAAGGGAACGGGCTTGGAAGAGTCGTTCGTTCCATTTCGGGCCACCGCCCGCGAGCAACTCTTCGGCCGCCATTCAACGACTGGCTCAGAACTGGCACGGACCGGGGGAATCCGACTGGCTAATTAAAACAAAGCATTGCGATGGCCCCAGCGGGTGTTGACGCAATTTGATTGCTGCCCAGTGCTCTGAATGTCTGAAGTGAAGAAATTCAAGCAAGCGCGGGTAAACGTCGGGAGTAACTTGGGAGTTGGGCCTTGGGGACGACAACCCAAGTGCGTAATACCCTGGCACCTCCTCGTGGTGAGAGTCGGTAACGCTGAAGCTTATCGGACTGCGAAGCGAGACAGGGGGAAGCGGCTAAGTCCAGGGGCGCCAATAACCCCCTAGGGGGCTGCCAACCCCCAGGGGTGTTTCACTGGGCATGGAACACAAAAAAGTTGATACTGTCTTCCCTCGTCCGGTCTCGGATGACGGACAAACGCGCTCTCGCGAGAGGCGGGGGGACCCAGTGATGATACTGCCAGTAGAGACATCCGAAGAACCATCCGACGTCCAGCTCAAGGACCAGCTCAAGGGTCTGTGAGACATGTAATCGGTCTTTCACAACGAAAACCGGCCTTGGTGTCCACATCCGCAGAGCACATCCTAAAGCTGCGTATCACAAGATTTCGGTCGTCTGGAAGAAACCTCGGTGGGAGGAGGAGGAGTTACGTTTGCTCGCGAATGCCGAGGTGAGGGGTATCCGTGACTATTTCTATTGCGTAGGAATTTCTATTGCGTCGGTAATGCTGAGGCACCAGCATAAGATCTTGGCGCGCAGGTTACAGGCCACCTGTCGGGTAGATGAAAGACAGCGAGCCTTCGGGCCACAGGATGGAGTCGCCGAAAATACGGCCATCCTGTCATGTCTTCTCCACGATGCACGAGTACGGCGACGGCAGCTGCATTTGGCCATACTTGATATGGCCAAGGCATTTGATACGGTGTCACATCCCGCCGTTATCGCCGCCGCCGGCGAGGTTTCGCTAATCGCAGGTCTACCACCTGAGTACCTGGTCGGATTATACTCCTCTGCGTTTAAAACCCGTCTAACTTGGAAAGGAAAACTTGGCGCCGACCAGTTGCATCAGCGACAGTTCGTCACCCGGATCGAGGGGGGCCGCGCGGGTGATGGGCGATAGCGGTCTACGCGTAAGTTCGAGGTGAGACGCTTCCTAGTCGATTTATTGACGGCGTACGCCTGCGGATCGTGGCGTGGACGGTTTATTTCCCTCTCCCGCGAGCACCTAAATCGGTTGGGCCGACCTCAGAGCAGGTGAGACCACCCGCTGAATTTAAGCATATTAATAAGCGGAGGAAAAGAAACTAACCTGGATTCCCTTAGTGACGGCGAGCGAACAGGGATCGACTCCAGGGCCAAAGCTCGCGCCCCCCGCGGGGCGCCGAGGGCTGTGGCGTTCGGGAGCGTCCCATTTCCCGAGGGGCGCCGGAGAGTCCTAGTCCCTCTTGAACGGAGCCACGGCCCGGAGAGGATACAAGGCCCGTGCGACCTCCGCGCTTGCCTCCCGGGAGGGGCGCTCCTCAGAGTCGGGTTGCTTGAGAGTGCAGCCCAAAGTCGGTGGTTAACTCCACCTAAGACTGAATACGGCCACGAGACCGATAGCGAACATGTACCGTGAGGGAAAGTTGAAAAGCACTTCGAAGAGAGAGTTCAAGAGTACGTGAAACCGTTTGGGAGTATACGGGTGGTACCCGAAATTTCGAAAGGGGAGATGCAGGTCTCGCCGGCGACGGTCGAGGGTCGCTCGACGGATGGCGCGCCGGCGGGCGGGGGGTGACCCCCGTCACAGGCGCGTCACCCGGTGGCCCTCGAATGTTCGTCGTCGGTGTGACGCACTTCTCCCCGAGTAGGACGTCACGAGCCGTCGGACGCCGGCCCCAAGGGCCTGGGTGGAGTACCGCCCGCTCTCGAGCGGAAAAGGACCCCGGGATCCCAAGCCGGATGTCCGACGGTAAGAAGCGAAAGTCGACGCGCGGCAAGGCGTCCGGCCCTCGGCGAGCACCCTCGGGGTTAGGGTTCCGGACCCCGTCCGATCCCTTTCCCACCGTGGGGCTGTCCGCCAACCGTGAAGTCTCCTCGGACGGCGTCGAAAGTTTCGAGTCCGCGACGCTACGGCTTGGATGGTCCACCCGACCCGTCTTGAAACACGGACCAAGGAGTCTAACATGCGCGCAAGTCGTTGGGTCGGACACGCTCCGCTAAACCCATAGGCGAAATGAAAGTGAAGGCCGCCGTTGTGGTGGCCGAGGGAGGACGGGGTCGTTCGCTCGTTCCGGCGGGAGTCGGTCCCCGCACCCCCGGGGCGTCTGATCCCTCATTGCGAGGGGAGGCGCACCCAGAGCGCACACGTTGGGACCCGAAAGATGGTGATCTATGCCTGGCCAGGACGAAGTCAGGGGAAACCCTGATGGAGGTTCGTCGCGATTCTGACGTGCAAATCGATCGTCGGAGCTGGGGTAGTAGTAGTAGTTTTCGGGTTTTTAGGGTGCATCGACAGCAATGGTCATTTTGCACAACTGTCAAAACTTTCAAATCCACCGGTTATTTAAGATATAATAAAAGAAATAAATAAATAAATAGTTATTTAAAAAACAAACAAACAAGCAACATTGTCAAGAGTGGAGACTGCGACTAAAATTGCCTCATTAGGCCAGTTTCGCTTAAAAATAACAAAACTATGTAAGGAGTTGGGGTCATCCCCTAAAATATTACTCAATTCTCCCCTTATTTGGAATTTTCCTCTGACCCTTGAATATTTATTGCACTGTGTCAGGATATGTTTGACCGTCAGGGGAGAGTCACATTCATTGCAGCGCGGTTACACTTTTCCCTCCGTAAAGAGGTACGTGTGCGTAAGGGCAGAGTGCCCTAACCTCAGGCGCGTGACAATGACCTATTCCCTCCGATTTTTCCGGATGGAAGAGGGCCAAGCCGAAACGACCGATTTTATCTCCCTGAGTTTATTGTTAATTAAGGACCGCCAAGCTTCTTTCCACTGGTTTAGGACCAAAATCCGCAAGGCGGACTTTATGTCCTTCACAGGTACCAAAGAGGAATCGGTCTCGATTTTACCCAGGGCTTCCTTCGCTGCTTTGTCGGCCGTTTCGTTGCCAAGTATTCCCACGTGACCAGGAGTCAATATAAAGGATACCATGCTACCCTTTCCCTGAATAGATAAAAGGGTATGGTGGATCTCCTGAACTATCGAGTGCATTGGTGAGAAGACCGATATGGATTTTAAGGCACTCAACGAGTCCGAACAGATGAGAAAAGAGCCGTTATTTTCTCTTATCTGTTTTAGGGTTGTTCTTATGGCTGAAAGTTCGGCTGTGAATATGCTGCCAAGGTTCTTCAGTTTTTCCATCACGACTCCATGGTAACGGGAGACGACCGCGTAGGAACATGCTGTCTCCGACTTAGACCCATCGGAGTAGACCGGGACGAAGTCGGGGTTCGATCCGAGAAAGGCATTAAATAATCCTTGATATTCGGAGTCGGTCGTGAACGCTCTACAATGCGCATGAGGCATTGACTTAAAATCCAGCTTTGGCGTCAGCTAAGGAGGATGTTTAGCGTACGAGACAGGGCAGGCTTGAGGAAAGGTGAAATTGAGTCCGTGAATAAAATCGTTAAAACGAACGGTCAGGGGCCTAGTTGCCCTTCTCAGCCTGTTAAATAAGTCTAAAAATCTTGAGTTAAAAAGAATATTCAAACATGGGTGGTTCGTCATAGATAAAACTTTACAGGCGTAGTTGCCCATCAAAATCATTCTGCGGGTTGCCAACGGAGGTTCCCCTGCGTCAGCCAGTAAGCTTGGAACTGGGCTGGTTCTAAAGGCCCCAGTGGCCAACCGTATCCCGGCATTGTGGACACATGTCAGGGGTCTCAGATAAGACTCTCGTCCTGAAGAGTATATTATCGAACCATAGTCCAATTTCGACCGGACCAGGCTTCGGTACAATAGAAGCATCGTAGTGCGGTCTGCTCCTCAGGTGGAGTGGGTTAGGAACGTTGAGGGTTTAGCGACACCTCCCGCGCAATACCCGTATATGCTCCCTCCAGTTTAGTTTTTTTTCGAAGGTCATCCCGAGGAAGGGGACGGTATCCGCAAATGGGAGATTCCGGCCGAGCAACCTCAAGGTCGGTGGTGTGTGCTGTCCGCGAAGACTGTGGAAATGAACATTTCGTTTTCTCTGTGGAGAAACGAAATCCGTTCCTTCGCGACCACTCTCCCAGTTTATTTAGGGTCACCTGGGTTTGCCTGGAGGCGTTTGCCAGTCGTGTCGACCGGCAAAATATGGCTAGATCGTCTACAAAGAGCGATGCCATTACCGGGGTATTGACGCATTTCGTCACATCATTAATGGCGATGGCAAATAACGTCACGCTCAGCACTGATCCCTGAGGGACTCCGTTCTCTTGTTTAAACGATCGGGATAAAGACTTTACGATCCTGACTTTAAAAGAGCGGTCAGTAAAAAATTATTGATAAATATGGCCATATTGCCTCTGAAACCCCACTTGTGAAGCGTGTTCAGAATTCTTCGTCGCCACACACTGTCGTAGGCCTTCTCCAGGTCAAAGAAGACACCTACGACGTGTTGGCGTAGTAGAAAGATTTCCTGGATAAAATTGCCAGTGCGCACAAGATGGTCTATCGTGGACCTATTACGGCGAAAGCCGCACTGCGCGTCGGAGAGTAGGTGTCGCCTCTCCAAGCACCAAACAAGACGACGGTTAACCATTTTTTCCATCACCTTGCACAGGCAACTGGTGAGAGAAATGGGACGATAGCTTTTCGGGTCGTTTCTATTCTTCCCCTGTTTAGGAATGGGTATCACCACCGACTCCCGCCAGGAATTTGGGAATCCACCCTCAATCCACAACTGGTTGAGGGTATTGAGGACCCTTAATTCTAAAGATCTGATGAACGATCATTGGGCTGAAGCTTTGCATCAGTCCAATGATGGTCTCGAGTTGAGAGAATCCTCCAAGTCAGCATTGAGCACTGGATGGATCGACGGGGGAAGCTTTGGAATCCCAGGAAGAGACTATGTACA
>JAVFHJ010000023.1:72500-128358 GCA_037158775.1 Hetaerina titia
GAAACACGGACCAAGGAGTCTAACATGCGCGCGAGTCGATGGGTCGGACACGCTCCGCTAAACCCATAGGCGAAATGAAAGTGAAGGCCGCCGTTTCGGTGGCCGAGGGAGGACGAAGTCGTTCGCTCGTTACGGCGGGAGTCGGTCCCCGATCCCCCGGGGCGTCTGATCCCTCATTGCGAGGGGAGGCGCACCAAGAGCGCACAAGTTGGGACCCGAAAGATGGTGAACTATGCCTGGCCAGGACGAAGTCAGGGGAAACCCTGATGGAGGTCCGTAACGATTCTGACGTGCAAATCGATCGGCGTAGCTGGGTATAGGGGCGAAAGACTAATCGAACCATCTAGTAGCTGGTTCCCTCCGAAGAGTCCCTCAGGATAGCTTGCGGTCGGAGGAAAATCTCATCCGGTAAAGCGAATGATTAGAGCCCTTGGGGCCGAAACGGCTTCAACCTATTCTCCAACTTTAAATGGGTGAGAGCTCCGGCTTGCTCGATTTATCGAAGCCCGAGACGGGGTGCCCTCGGGGGCACCCGGGATTGGAGTGCAAAGTGGGCCACTTTTGGTTAGCAGAACTGGCGCTGTGGGATGAACCAAACGAAGGGTTAAGGGGCCCGAATCGACGCTCATGGGAAACCATGAAGGTGTTGGTTGCTTAAGACCGCAGGACGGTGGCCATGGAAGTCGGAATCCGCTAAGGAGTGTGTAATAAATCACCTGCCGAAGAAACTAGCCCTGAAAATGGATGGCGCTAAGCGTCATGCCTATACCCGGCCGTCGCCGCAGGGCGGACTCGGCTCCGGGTCGGGTGCCGCTTGACGCGGCGACGAGTAGGAGGGTCGCGGCGGCATGAGCAGAAGGGTCTGGGCTCGAGCCTGCCTGGAGCCGCCGTCGGTGCAGACCTTGGTGGTAGTAGCGAATACTCCAGCGAGGCCCTGGAGGACTGATGTGGAGAAGGGTTTCGTGTGAACAGCCGTTGCACACGAGTCAGTCGATCCTAAGCCCTAGGAGAGAAATCCGAAAGGGTTCGTCAGGGTAACCTAAAACAGCCCGGAGACGTCGCCGGGAGCCACGGAAAGAGTTTTCTTTTCTGCATGAGCGTTCGAGTTCCCTGGAATCCTCTCGCAGGGAGATAAGGTTTTGAACACGAAGGGCATCGCTGTTGCGCCGGTGCCCGTGATTTCTCGACGGACCTTGAAAATCCGGGAGAGGGTCACGTGGTGGTTTCGCGCCGGCTCGTACCCATATCCGCAGCAGGTCTCCAAGGTGAAGAGCCTCTAGTCGATGGAATAATGTAGGTAAAGGAAGTCGGCAAATCGGATCCGTAACTTCGGGATAAGGATTGGCTCTGAGGGTCAGGGCGCTTCGGGCTTGGTCGGGAAGCCGGTTGATAGCTGACGTGCCGGGCCTGGGCGAGGAGAATCGGTGCGTTCGCGCGCCGTGGATCCGAGTTCGGTCCCGTGCCATGGCCTCCCACGGACCTTCCTTGCTGCGAGGACGCGCCGGGCGACCCCGTGGTACGTCGTTCGTTCCATTTGGGCCACCGACCGCGCCACTCTTCGGCCGCCATTCAACGACTGGCTAAAAACTGGCACGGACCGGGGGAATCCGACTGTCTAATTAAAACAAAGCATTGCGATGGTCCCAGCGGGTGTTGACGCAATGTGATTTCTGCCCAGTGCTCTGAATGTCAAAGTTAAGAAATTCAAGCAAGCGCGGGTAAACGGCGGGAGTAACTATGACTCTCTTAAGGGCCAAGTCCTTCAGGACGACAACCCAAGTGCGTAATACCCTGGCACCTCTTCGTGGTGAGAGTCGGTAACGTGAAACCCTGTCGGACTGTGAAGCGAGACAGGGCGAAGCGGCTAAGTCCAGGGGCGCCACATATCCTCAGGGGGCTGCCAACCCCAAAGGATTATATTGCTGGGCATGAGAAAAAGAAAAGTTGAAGCTGCCGTCCGACGTCCGGTCTCGGATGACGGACAGACGCACTCTCGCGAGAGGCGGGGGGACCCAGCGATGATACTGCCAACGCCCGCACCCGTTGAACCACCTGACGACCTGCTCCTGGAGCACGTCTGCGAAACTTGTAGTCGCTCCTTCACGACTAAAACCGGACTTGGTGTCCACATCCGCAGAGCACATCCTTTAACTGCGGATGAAAAGATCTCGGTTGTCAGGAAGAAACCTCGGTGGGAGGAGGAGTTACGAATGCTTGCTGTAGCTGAGCTGAGGGGTATCCGTGAAGGGGTAAGGTTCATCAACAAATATCTACAGGGCGAATTCCCAGAGTGGACCCTCGACAGAATCAAAAGTAAACGTCGCACCCCGCGATACCAGGGGTTGCTTAAATCGTTGATGGATGTTGCTCCCGAGGTACGCCCTCAAACTCCCCCTCCGCTGATCACCATTGAAGAGCCGTTGCCTAACTCAGCCACGGGCACCTGCCAGTTTGAGGAGTGGCTTACGGATGTTATTCCTAAGCTCTCCGTTAATAGCAAGCACAAAAGCGCAGAGTTGGCGAACATCTGCCAAAAGCCTCTAAATGGGGAGGACGTCCAAAACCTGATCTCCGATTTGGTGGCGGAAGTCTTTCCTAGGACTAAAAGAGGTTCTTCTCGGCAATCTAACGCCTCGAGGTCTACCCCGAATTGGAACAGGAAGGTCAGCAAGCGTATGGAGTACGCGCGATTCCAGGTCTTATTCAAGAAGAACGTAGGGAAAGCCGCTCGGGAAATCCTGGACGATAAGCCCACGACACCGGACTCTCTTGGTTCTCAAGAGATGTTCCGGTTCTGGGCTGACCTAATGGAGGACCCGGGGACCGGCGCAATTTTCCGAGTCGGTGAAGATCTACCGGCGGCGAGGGAACATCGGCCCTCCCCTCTGCTTAGAACTGTCATTCCGATCACCCCGTTGGAGGTAACTGCGAATGACCTAAGAATAAGAACAGCTCCTGGACTAGATGGCGTAACGGTGCGACATTAAGGGCGGTCACGCCACTCCTTCGCGCGGCCCTCTTTAATATCCTCTTGCACACCCGGAAGGTCCCCAGCGATCTGGCCCTTTCCCGGACGGTATTCATCCCGAAGGTGCGAAACCCGGAACATCCGGGCGATTACCGACCAATTTCGGTTGCGTCGGTATTCCTGAGGCACCACCATAAGATCTTGGCGCGACGGCTACAGAACACCTGCCGGGGCGATGAGAGACAGCGAGCCTTTGGGCCCCAGGATGGAGTCGCCGAAAATACGGCCATCCTGACATGTCTCCTCCAGACGCAAGAGTACGGCGTCGGCAAATGCACTTGGCCATTCTTGATATGGCCAAAGCCTTCGACACGGTCCAACATCCCGCCGTGATCGCCGCCGCCGGTGAAGTTGCACTAGCCGCAGGTATACCAACTGACAACCTGACCGGGCTATACTCCTCTGCGTTTAGAACTCGCCTTAGCTGGAGAGGCGCATATCGGAAATTTACAGTGCAGAGAGGGGTAAGACAGAGGGATCCTCTAAGTCCCTTCTTGTTCATCCGCGTTATGGACCGAACGCTCCGATCTATACCGAATGAGATTGCATTTCAGCTCGGGGGGGATAAAGTAAACGCTATCGCCTTCGCGGATGATGTTATTCTCATTTCGGAGACTAGATCGGGAATGCGGCGGGCCTTAGCCGGTTTCGAGAGGGAGGCAAGTATGCAAGGTCTAGCTCTGTCGCCATCTAAGAGCAGGACGTTCTCTCAGGTACCTGATGGTAAGGAGAAGAGGCTCAAGGTTGTCACTGATCAGCCATTTGAGACTCTTTCCGGTTCGCCAATTGGCACACTATCGGCCATAGGAGGGTGGAAGTACCTGGGAGTCCGTTTAGACGGGACAAGTGTGAAAGACGTTAGGTTGGCACTTGCTCAATATATTGAGCGAGTGAGTAAGGCTCCACTGAACCCCAACATCGGCTTCAGATGCTCAGGAGCTTCGTCCTGCCGAGATTGTTTCACTCTCTCGTGCTGGGCGGAGTTATCAAGATAAAGCTGGCCTCAATGGTTCGGCAGCTCAGAGCTGCAGCTCGACGATGGTTGCACTTGCCTCAGGATTTGACGGTGGGTTTCTTCCATGCGTCCATACGGGACGGGGGTTTAGGTATTCCGAACCTGGATGCCATGGTACCTGCCTGGAAGGTCTTGGCCGCCTCCACGACAGCTCGAGTAGAGTCGCCAGGTTGGCGTGCGGATCGCGTGCAGTCCAACGTCAGATAACCTGGGCCAAGAAAAGCCTGGACTACCTCGGGGTTTCAGCTCACTCGGTGGAGCCGGCGAGGAAGACTTTTTGGGCAATTCTGCATCGATCCGCAGACTGTGGGGACTTACGCGAGTGTTCGTGTACGGATCTCTCAACCAGATCGGTGGCACGCCCGGGAGGTATCCCTGGCCGGGACTATTGCCACTTCCTCCAAGTGCGTGTCAATTCGTTGCCAACGCGGGTGCGGACCACGAGGGGACGGAGGGAAGGTGGTCCAGAAATGATGTCGGGTTGGCTGTAACATCCGAGAGTAAGCTGGCCATTTCGTTCAGGCCAAGCATATATTTGGGAGACCGGCCGCAGCATAGAAACGAGCCTTAAGGAACATGAGTTTCATCAGGTTATTCTACCCAGTTCATCTTCGGTCGCCGAACATTACTTCAATAACGACCACAGAATACTCTACCGGCACGAAGAGGCTATGCCACGCTAGCGGCTACTGGGATCGCGTGGTGATAGGAGATGCTCTGAACTTCACCCTGTAGACGATGGCAGAGTCAGCCATCGAAAAGTCGGTGTACTGCAACCTTACCCATTGGGAACCCGAGAGAACTTCTTGAACACCATAAGCCGGGAAAATTTGAGATCCTTCAAGAGTTACGCTTGCTCCCAATAGCTTAGCTGAGGGGTATCCGTAAAGGGGTACGTTTCATTAAAAAATTCCTCCAGGGCGACTTCCCGGAATTGACCCTGAATAGGATAAAGTCTAAACATTGAACTGCACGATACCAGGGGTGTTCTATGAGTCGACATAGGCGTCTCATCCAAGACGCTAGAGTACCGCGGCGGAAAATCCATTTGGTCATACTTGATATGGCCAAGGCGTTTGTCACGGTCTAACATACCGCCATGTCTGCCGCCGGTGAAATTGCACTAGCCGCAGGTATCCCACCTGAGTACCGGGTCGAGCTATACTCCTCTGCCATTAGAACCCACCTAATGTGGCAAGGCGAGGACAGGGAGGTCACTGTGCGGAGAGTTTATAGAGGGGGACCCTTTAAGTCCCTTTTTGATTAACTGGATCAGGGACGAACCCTCCGCTCAGTAACAAACGAGGTTAGATATCGTCTTGGAATTGAGCGGGTCAATGTAATCGCTTCCGCGGACGATGTTATCCGTGTCTCGGAGACGTAAACGGGAATGAGATGGGCCCTGGCAAGTTTCGAAACGGAAGCAAAAATACTTGGTCTAGCTTTATCTCCATCTAAGAGCAGGACTTTCTCTTAAGTACCGAATGGGAAGTGAAAAAGGCTGAAAGTGGTCACTGACCAACCCTTCAGCCTTCTTTGGGGAGACAAATGGGCACACTATCGGACAAAGGAGAGTCGAAATACTTGGGAGTAAGGTTGACGGGAAGGGAGCGAAGGACGTGAGATCAGCACTTGCTCATGGTATTTGAGCGAGTGAATCAAGCTCCAATGAAACCCTAACAGCGGGTTCAAATCCTCAGGGGCTTTATGCTTCCGAGATTGTTTCACTCTCGTGTTGGGTTAAGTCACCAACTTGCTGACCTCCATGGATCAACAGCTGCTGGCGGCCGCTCGCAAGCTCGCCCAGCAGCTCCCCACAGCGTCGGCCGCTCTGCTGGGACATCTCTAGTCTAGCTCCAATGCATTTGCCAGGCTGGCCCATGGATCGCTCACGATTTGCATAATTTTATCTCCTCGAGTGACGAGGAGATAAAATTCATGGCCCTGACGGAAGCCCAAGTAACACTCGAGGGCCTCGGTAAAAAAAATCAATCAGTATTTGCTGGAGAACATAAGGCTCCAGGGGAGGACACTGGAGAGTATAAAAGGGGCGCGGAAAAATCCAACACCGGGACCATGTGTCTCAGTATCTCCTCGATCTTCAAAAAAAGGACTCTCAGGGAACAACTGGATCCATTGAAGTGGAAGCGACCCCCGAGGAAATAAAGTCAGACTCCAGGCGTTTCGGAATCCGATGCCACCTAGACCTCTGCAAGTGGAGAAAGTGAGAGGAATATCTATCACGTGGCAATAAGAAATCTCCTCTCTAGGATATGGAATTTAACATCACATAAGGTTTCCGACCTTGTCAGGATAGGCGTATCCGTTCTTACTGGAGGGATTTAAAGTCCTGATGAATTGAATAGGTTAGAAAGTTTTCCATGTTAAGAAAGCTTTAGAACCCAGAAAGTCTAGAGATGTCTCCGTCAATCCAAAGTTGGCGGGGTGGCGTAAAAGGCGGCGGAAGTACGTACCCACGCAGATGCTTTTCAAGAAGAATATGGGTAGGGGCTAATCCTATTGGATGATCAGTTAAAGGCAAAAATGCCTGGATACAACCCAATGGAATCCTAATGGGAACCCATATTCTCTGGTGAAGCCTCCACTGAATCCCCTCGGAGGAGATCAATGGGGCAAGAAGCGACCTTCGTTGGCTTGCATATCCCGTGGAACCCATCGAGGTCGACCTAACATCCATTTCGGCAAATTCAGCGCCCGGGATGTACGTCATAACACCTCGCTTGTGGCGTAGTGTACCTGCAAATATCTGAACATTGTTCCACAATACCGTGCTGTCACTGGGAGCCTTTCCATCTAACTCCAAACGAGCACAACGGTGTTTATCCCTCAAAAAGATGGAGCCACAGTTCCAATGGACTTCAGACCGATTAGTATTACATCTGTGGCCGTACGCCAACTCAATAGGATCTTTGCAAAGCGCCGTGTATCAACTAGTCTAGTGTATGAGCGGAAACGATGCATGCAGGATGGATGCACTGAGAATACATCTATATTGGGGGCAATGTTAAACGATGCCATTTCCAATCTCCGAGAGTTGCATATCGCCTCCCTAGACGTGGCGAAGGTATACGATTCCGTGAGCCACGTCGCAGTGAAAGCGACTTTGCAAAGGGCCGGTCTGCATCCTTTTGTGGAGTATATCGTCCGCTCGCAATGGGATAGCAAAAAAGTGCTCGCGGTAAAAGGTCAAATATCCATCCCGATCAATCTCACCCAGGGGGTTAGACAGTGTTCAGACGGCCAGTGGTGAATGTATTCGTCAGTTACGGCCGTCCGATAAATGAACTTTGGACTGAACTTTTCACCTACTAGGGTGTTACGTGCTTTTGGGACATTGGAGGTCTAACTTGTTCGCATCGCGCCATTAGAGCCGCAGCAACACCTAAAATTCCTTAGGTGCTTCTTAGGCCCAATATTCCGCTGGCTGACCTTGTCAGGAACAACCTTTAAGGTTCTAAGGGCCCTAGATAAACAACTAAGAGGTGCAACGCGTAAGTGGTTGACCCTCCGCACGATACTCCGATCGACTGCTTCCATGCTGTGCAGAGGGTGGTCTTGGTCTGCCGTTGTTTGAAAAGACAATCTCGTCTCCCTTTCCGTGCCCGTACGTCTGAGAGGAGAGCGAATAGATGGGAGCATAACCCATCTGTTAAAGGCATATTGGAACGCCACCGAGACCGGCGCCCATGTGATCTAGATTTGTTTCAGGACGCATAAGGCGTACAATCGACGCACGATATAAGACGCATAATCCGTCGCAATGACGCGGTCGTCTGAACACTCCAAAATCGGTTGAAATAAATCAGGATGCCTGTGTCAGAACAGTTCCAATACCGACCTAAGGATTGGCTGAGAAAACCGGACTTGGTTGCATAGATCTTCCAGACTGGACCTCGTTGACACGATAAAATTATATGCAGGTCGTGTCGGAAGCTACTTCCATAGCCGACGCTCATGAGCGACAGGTGGGAAAGCTCAGCACCCAAGAGCTAAAAGATCTCATAGCTCAGGAGAATGTAACGAGGGATGCGGTTTAGGTACCATCTTGCACTATCTCTTGGAGGGGAGTGTGGTACAATAAATCCGCTGAACACCTAGTGGGTCTGGGATAAGGGCTACTTGGAGGCATTACCACCCGGGTGCGGCAATACTCTTACCTCAATTGCACACTATGAAACGAAATGACGAACAACTGCCATGTTCTATAAGAGTGAGTTAAAAAAGGCATTGGTTGAAAAAACATCTCTGGCAAACTTGGGTAACTCGCTCCCATAAACATAGAAAATCGAAAGCGAACAATAAAGCCATCGCTGTCAAACATCGGATGAAACCTCGACCGGGGGAATGGTTTTAGTGGGCAATTCCCAGTGGTCACATTGAGACGAGCGTCACACTGCCTAGGTCATTCTCCAAGCGTGCGGAAACGCAGTTCCACACCGCATCAAAAACATAGGTAATACCATGGAACCTCCTCGTGGTGAGTCAGAAACGTCAAAACCCATCGGACGGTGAAGCGAGACAAACTGAGGCGGCTAAATCCAGGGTCATCCCAGGTGGGGTCTGCGGGCCTGTCGGCAGTATTAGACTGACTCCCTCAATAGTATCTGGCTCACTCGTGATGAGCGATGAGATGGTGCACTAATTCCCCTAATCTCCTTTCCTCCTCTTGGAGTCAGAAACGGTTGCTTCCTTGACGAGGTTCACTTTTGCTGCTCGCCGATGGAGTGAACTGCTAAATTGGGGGCAGGCTACCGTGCGCCCGGGTTACTTTCCCCGACGCATATTTTTTGTTGGGTTTCGACACACAGAGACTAAGCTAGGTCCTGTCCTTTCTCCTTTGGCGGACCTAGGCCTACAACTCCTGGGGAGAAAGCGCGTGGGGACCAAGAAAAAGCATTGCCTCAACTCAAGCATGTCTCCATATCCGAGACAACTGTGCGTACTGTGACGTTTCTTTTACTACAAAAACTGTCCTTGGTGTTCACAATAGGCGCAAAACCTAAATCTGCCTGACCATAATATATAACTGTCAGGAAGAATGGCTCCGGTGGGAAGCCGATGAGCTGCTGCTCCTTTCGGAAGTGGAGAACTATCGACCGCGATGCAGTTTTAAATTCAAATCTCGCCCAAGAATTCCCTGAGTGGACATTGGAACGAATCAAAAAAAGCTGAAGAAGCTCGAATATAAGGTGTTCTTACAGAAGCTCACATCTGGAGCTCCATCTCCTCCCAAAACTGGCGAACAGAAGGCGACGTCCTTTCCATGTCTATCCACTAGAGAAATGGCCGATACGCCTCCTCGCAACTATAAAAGAACGATGGCCCTTTGGCCCAAAAAGTGGTCTTTATCACCCAATTGGCTCTTAACGGTCAGGACTGCCGGAGCCAAGTCTCTGGGATTGGGTTGAAGCGGCCGTTCCGAGCACAAAGCTAATGAGATACTTATTACCATCAGCAGAAATTCCCCCGGGGATAGCGCGGAAAACAGAAGACGAGAATATATGCCAAAGTTAAGAATTTGTGGCGAAAAAATCCAGGGGCATTTGCCCGGCGCGTAATTCATGGAAACCCTAATATACCAGAATCTTTCTATTCTCGGGAGAGGCTTCGGTTCTGGGGTGTCCTGATGGACACGGTAGGCACCGGTACTAATCACCGAGTTACCGATTCGGTAACCATCCACCGCGAGGGGAAACAATTTTATCACTCCTCGATAAGCCCATTTTAATTTAGGAGGTGAAGGAAAACCATCCGAGACATGATTCTGCCCAGGACTGGACGGTAGAACGCTGAGAGAATTGAAGAAACTGACGTTATCTGCGCGCCACCCTGTATATCTTATTGCTGAAATCCCTAGTAATCTGGCTCTTATCCGGACAATCCTCATTCCGAAGTCTTTGGAACCAGAAGACTTCAGACCGCTCATCAGTAGCGTCTGTAGTCCTTCGACAGTTAAACAAGATATTGAGCAAGTGTTCACATGATACAACAATGGAAACGACCGTTCAGAGGGTTTTTAGCCCTGTGGGTGGCGTCTGTGATAACGTGGCGGCACTTTACACCCTTCACCTGAATGCCCGTAAGACTCGGGCCCAGATCCAACTGGGGTGCCTTAGGTATTCGACACGGTGCAAATGTGGGCGTGGTACGTGTGTGCCGGAATAGCGAATATTGCCCACGGCCATATACAACGACTATGAGGAAACCAGCAAGAGAATCGGGTGGCAGGAAAAGTGTGGTGTGTCGGGGTAACTCCCTCCTTTTCAGCAACGAGGGGACAGGTCCTCCAAGTGACCGGTCATACCTTAAGTATTAAAGGTGGCTGAAGTATGTGAAGGAGTAGCAGGGAGGTACAGGGGGACAACCCCTGGATGCGGTGGGTTGCCAGCTCGCCGAGATCTTAAATTCCTCAGTTCCGAATAATCGAAAGCGATTTGGGCTCCAACCGCCAGTCCGAGGCTCTGCCGGCACTGAGGTCACAAACCAGAGTGGAGAGAAGAAAGATCTCACCAACTCTTTTGATGTGGTTTCAAGTGTTCAATATTTATGCCCAGACGGCCAACCACCGCGTTCTTTTCGGTCGATGACCGGATTGGGCGTTCACCGTAGACAGTAACACCCTGACGTGGTCAATCAGAACAGTGTGATTTGAACAATGTCATGGCCAGAAAAAGAAACGGGAGTGAGGAGATGCAATATCTGGCCCTAATAGCCCAAATATTATCCAAGGTCCATGTAGTTAACGTCAATACTTGCAGGACTAGTTGAATAAAGTGGAACTACTGGGCGAATCCCTGGAAAAATTAAAGGCTTCGAAAGAAAAGGGAGTACCGAGATCGTGTCTTGGTTACTTCTTGAACTTCAGGACAAGGATCATCAAAAAATACCTAGATCCGTAGTAGAAGACGCGACCCCCAGCAAATATCAAAGCCTGACACTCCACAGGTTTCAGATTCTGCTGTCACCGACACCCCTGCAATTGCAGTAAAAGCCAGGAATATCTGTCATGTGGAATGTTTTGAAATTGCTAATCTCCTGAAGATATGGAAGGTAACTTTCAAGGCGAATGATTTGATCTGGGTAGCCGAAGCCGCACTTAGTGGAGATATACAAGAATTCTTAAGAGCTGGATTGGTTGGACAGTTTTCACCATCCTACTGAGGAATATTCCAATGGTAATGTATCCATGAAATCTCCCACCCCATTGTACTCCACCTTTTTCCGATACGACTCGTTCGAATGTAGGTTGTTCGACAAGGACACGGTTATTCGAAGAAATTGTTCAGCTCCTGGGGCCCGCAATCGTAAACCAATTCTGCTTCACCTCCACGATGAACTATTTCCCCTTTCAGTAAAACCGATGGTTTCGCATGTATTATCGCACCTTCGGATGCGCAGGCCTTGTTTCCGGAAATACCCTTGGACCACATTGTCCGCTGATTCGGATAAGTCAGCCCGGCATCTGGGGTCTGTACCACCAGCCCTCGGTCCCCTCGTGGATACTACCTGGGCCAGCAAATTTTCTTTGACCCGTAATTTGGCAAAGTGACGATAAACCCCTGCCACCTCACCTGGTGACACTGAAGATGGTCTCCACCATCTGTAGAATGATGCAAATTATCACCAAAAACTTACTCGCCGCCTCCTTCGAGTGAGATTCGTCTCCAGTGGGCAAGATAAGTGGCCATAACAGCTGACGCTGAATCAAGCGCGATCCATTACGCCCGCCGGCAACCAAAACTCGAACGGCCTAGACGTTCCATCTGCCAGGATTTCAGGGTTTTGAATACCCCCGTGCCGTATGGAGGCATGAAGTAGCTCTCCGTGACATCACAAGCCAAGTGGAGCCAACGGCGAGCAGCCGCTCTCAACAACCGATGCGAGGTAAATATTCCCCTGAAAGCATTACCCATGACGAAAAGATGGCAAAGCTCAAGAAAATTTAGCCGCTCATGCGGCTTCAGTGGAATTTTAGTAACTGTCAATGGGTTGAAGTATTGTCCGCGTTAATACGTTCCTTCCCCAGGCGATTCGCCTTCGACGGGTGGTCCATGGCCCAGGGAAACAAAAACTGATTTCATATTACCCTTTTCTAAATCCTTCAACACAGTTACATCACATTAAGCGTATTCCCCGCTAATCCGGGTGTTAATTGAACAGGAGTACAGCCCGACCAAGTAATACGGAGGTATACCTACGGCTAGCGTAACTTCAACAGCGGCGGAGAGACGGTGGGATCTAGGATCGTGTAGAATGTCGTAGTCAAAATATGATGATATATACAGTTGCCGTCGGCGTACATTTGCGTCTCGTACGAGACATGAAAGTATGACGGCAACTCCCTTCAAGTGGCCCGTACGCTTTCTATCGTCCACCCGGCAGGGGGTGTGGCCTCCTCGCCACGATTTTATGGTGGTGCCGAAGTATTACCGAGGCAATAGATGTTAGTCGGTTATCGCTCGGCTGAGCAGCGCTTCGAGCCTATCGAATTGATAATATACTGAGCCAGGTCGCCACGCATTTCCCGTACACACAAACTGTTGAAGAAGTTGCGCTATGGAGCGACAAGACCTAACTCCTTCCACCAAAGCTTCTCCCTTTCCACCGAAATTATACCATCCTATCATGAGCATATGCTCTGGATACGTACACATCAATACCTGTTTGTGTCATGAACCTTTCCCGTTTGTGATTTGACTTAGCCGTCAGAAGCAACCCATGATGCTTCATTCGACAGTTTTACTAACATCCCCGAAATTCGCCAGAGCGCGTGCGTCTCATGCGAGACTAGAGGACCCTCCGCTTCAACTTATGATTTTTTCAGACCCAGTGATACTAACGTGGGGGTTGACAGCCCTCAGGTAAATCTGAGCGCCCCTGAAATTAGTCACATTCTCCCTACTTTCTTACTGAGTACGATAGGGTTCAGCGGTACCGAAACTCAAACACGATCAGGTGCCAGATTATTAAGCAGCTAAGGTTGTCACCCCGAGGGTTTGGCACTTGAGTTACACTTACACATGATGAATTTTTACCGCGAACAGAAATATTAAATATTTCGATTTACTTAATACTAGACAAATAGTGAAAGATTTTAATTGTATGCAAGGTATAAATAAAACACAAGAACACACAAATTTCATAATTACATAAAAGAAACCTTCCAGAGTATACAGGTATGTGGTTAGTTGACATCAATTACACAACAAGAGAAGGAAATATTAAACATTACAAAACAGGATTAAATTATAACAATACCATAAACTTTGATCACAGATTGATTTAAAGAATTCTGCATGTCCGGGTTTTCACCGCGTTGTTGTTTGAAGCCGACAACAGTTTCACCGAAGTTTCATCCGGCGTCTTCAGGTCGAAGATGAGGATTCAGATTTTGGCCACAGATTTGGTTCGTCGTCGACCTCTTCTCTGCCCTCCACGAACATCTTGTGCCACAAAAAAATCATGGTTCTGGACATGGCCGACTCCCCAAAAGCCTGGTTAATCATACCGCCAGTTTCGGTACACGATTTCCCAAGCTTTACCGCAAATTTGATGGAATAACGCTGCTCCAAAAACTTCAGCATCGCGTTCCGTGACGTGGGTTGAGCATGGAGGTTCGCGTTAACAGAGCTCCTCACTACACCACAGCTCAGAGCCGACTCCCTTTTTCAGCGTTGCTTGCCAACATACCCCCCTCCAATCGCAGACCTTCAGAGTGGTGCTGGGCACGCCTGGAGCGGCGGGAAAAAATCAGTACAATTATTTTCCGGAAGAACCATGTATGACCCAATTAGTAATCGGCATTTCTCTTTTGCTAAATATAACCAACTGTTTTACATAGCTATCTAGGAGTTAGTCGTGTTGATTTTAGTTAACATAACTTGGCTCACAGAGTTCTATTCCACAACTACTGCTGGGCCAGTACAGATGACAGATTTCTTAGTTATTCCAACACACATTTACTAAACTGTAGTCAGTCCAAACCAATTGTTGTCTTTCATAGATAAATAAGAAACTATCACACATTATCCCCTAAACCAGAACATTTTTTTCTTGAAATATAGCAAAAATAAGCAAAAAAGCACACCACTCTATCCATAAGCAGGTATATGGTTCCATTATACTCATTGACTAGTTTAGGATCCAGGGTCCACTATTCTTAAGGAGTTTTCTTTACAACCAAAAATCATAATGGGCTAGACAATACCACCTAAACTAGAAATTTTTTCTTAATAATTAGCATAAATAAGAAGCACTAATTTTGCCACTTAAAAGGTATAACCTAATGCCAATTCCCTAGTTCAAGATCCACGGCCCTGTAAATGTGAATGTGACAGTACTGAAATTGTCATACGATGAGTTACTTTTCAAGTTAATTCTACTATCTACTGCAAATTATCTCAAAAAATACTGTCTCACAAACGCACATTCAAGAATTGTTTTACTGAAATTAACCATTCTATATCAATTAGTTTCAGCACTCATTACTTACAGTTTGATTTGTTTTTATTTATGCACAATTTTCTGTCGTTTCCTCTTTTTTATGCTTTCTTCTGGTCCTTCACAGCTATCCCCGTTCTTCTGGTGAAGACTGGAGCTGTAAAAAAGGTATTTGATGGAAAGGTTACAGAAGGTATGTAAGGAGAACATTATTTGCTATGATTATCAGTGCTCATTAGTATATTGTGCTTTTAATGTATCTGCAAATCATTCCACATCACTGGAAGAGGTTACTTGCTAGATAATTTGCTTTGTGCTACAAGTAAAGAGCATGAAGATATATCTCCTGGAGGTATTGAAGAAACTGCTCATCCTTTCCAGTACTACCTATGAGGCTACACCCCCAACCTACCGAAAATGGGTTATTTTTCCTACCATTTTGGATAATGTTTTACTGTAATGGACTCAGTAGCTAAGTACACAATTTTAGAAGAATGTAATCAACTTTATTTCAGTCAAGCATACATAATCTTACCTAACCCATTACATCCCCCACTTTTTCAGTTGGATGGAATGCACCTCAGTATATTTCTTAAGTGCTGCCTCTCTTTTTCTATTTTAGATGGCACTCGCAATATCTTTCCCACCACATTTTGTCTCGTATTTAATCAGATGGACGGAATGTACCTCAGCACCCATGGGAATTGGTTAATATAGGTACAACTCTTCATGCAAGGAAACGTGGTCAACGTAGGTACCTGAGGAAACTGAAAAAAAATTATTGGCTGTCTCGAAACAATGTGCCCTAAAAATTAACATTTTCTTGCAGGGAGCGTACAATGAAAAGGCTAATCAATCGGCTCTCTGCCATACCTTGTCATGGATTATTCAAAAGCATCCTTGTAGAACATAATATACACCACCAAGCCAAATGTTCATTATCTGAAGTGGAGGCAGTTTTATCAATGGAACAACTTTGATACCAATTGGAATACAATTCACACATGACCAACAACGTACTCCCAGAGATTTAACCCAAATCCCACAATGGACATACTTGGTTCACTTTTCAGAAGTATTCTTTTATATTTGTTTTGATTTTATTCTGTTACTCATTGACATCAATAACTTCTTCAGTTCTCACAATTTTTGCTATTAAATTTAAGAAATAACATGAATTAACCCTCTCTCTTTGCCATGCAGCATTTTTATTACTCTCTATTTTACTTAGATGTATTTTTTGCTCACTAAAGGTAATCCACTTCAAGAAATTTCGGAATCATTTAAAATGCCTGGCATAATCCATATCCGTGCTGCCCAATGGATCAAATCTCTCCCAAAGGTCCTCTACTATTCAATTAACCAGACAATTAACTTTAGCGGCCTTGCAGGGTTTCCTTTGTGCAGGAGAAATTTGTAAAAAAAAACTTGCTTTGCTAGAGAGAAGACATGGGGTTTGATAGCTTTCAAAAATAATCCGCACACAAATATACATTATAATCCAGAATCTTGTTTCTCATGATTCAGAACCATCTACCCATGCTTGCATAACATATCATGTCCCAAAGAAAGTTATTTCCCCTCTGCCTATAAAAATGTTCCTCCAAAGAGGCAGAATTGCTATGAAATGCTTTAGGAAGGCACACAATAATATAAGACTGCAAAAGGGATTTGGTTCCCCAGGTTTAGTATTTCCTGTAACAAGTAAAAATGAGAAAAAAGGTCTACTATTATGTTTCCACACCTTTGAGAGCTCAGAGTCCTATTCTGCGGCAAGGCTTAACATCCCTCACACCTACTCCAAGGGGTTCAGTCCAACTCTGACCAATAAGAGCAGTGCAGAAAATTCAATTGCATTACTTTTGGAAGGCACCCTGCATCCTAATGCATAGCAGTAGATTTATAGAGAGATCTTTTCACCATCTAGCATTATTTAAATGTATCTGATTTTGAATGCAGTGAGTGACTAGAAATTTATACGTCCTTACACAGTATGTTCCCGATTTAAAAGGTTGTTACATGAAAAGATTTGCTGCAAGTTACTGTCATTCCAAGGTATAAGCAGATATTACATTCCCTGGTGTTGGCACTGTGCACATGGTTCATAAGGACAACTTTATGAGATGATTACTTAGGTAGAATATCATATTTGTATAGAAAGAGAAATGAGAGTATATGCAGATTCAGTCTATTCTCAAGTTTCAGCCACTTAACTGTACAACAGCTTTCAGAGACACTTCACTCATTGTGACCACAGATAAATGGTACCCAAGAATTTTGAGTTTGATGTTATTTTAAAGTAAGTTCTTGTACAAGACTTGTTTAACTGTAACATGGTAGTCAAGTGTGATAGTATAAGAGCATTGATAAGCTGCTTGCACAAAGAGAAAGATATAATATTTTTAAGTTTCTTTTGAGAGTGAAGAGAACATAATATAGCTTTGTAGATTTTATTTGCATGAAATATCCACATTAGTGTTATGTTAAAAATAACCACACGATTAAACACCATTTTATGGAGGGGTACAGAAGAGTCCAGAATTTTTATGCGTCTGGGGTGCAGTCAAGTTGATTTGGGACAGGAGCTTGGCATTTCCAATGATAAGAGACCAGTTCTTGTTAACCTTTTGCACTCGCATGTCAAGTGTGACTCGGAATGGTTAGCAGCGGCAGCAGCTCGTATGTCAATCCACACTTGACAGAGTTTCACCATAAGGGGAATTGGGATTTTTGTCGATATTTTCCAATAACTTTACTTGTAATCATCTGCATGAAATGACAAGTAAAGTAAGGCTTCATTTAGCATGGCTTGTTTTGTAAATGAATAGTATTGCCCTTAATGTCGTCGTTGACAAATGCTGTCCCCAAAGGATGGCAACACGTACGCATATGTTTGTTGTTACCTCTTTGCTGTGTTGTAAGTTCTTTTTCATTTGCAATGCTTGCCCTTCATTACTTGGAAGTTAGCTAGATGTAAAGCAATGCCTTTGAGAGATGATCTGTTTCTGAAAAAAAGATCGCCAGAGTGTTAAGATAACTCAGTCAGGTGTTCCGTGGTTCATTGCGCTCTAGTTTGGATACTTTCATTTCCTTTTCTTACTATTATCAGCTGTCTCATCAAACGTTCTTTTTCTATCAATTGCATAATCAGGAATCTTGAGTAGGAGGGTGTTAATTCATATATATATTGTACAAACAATGCCAACAAAGAAAACATGAAAAACCGATCTCGCAGGTGAAATTTATTACGAGACTAGTACACGATCTCTTTGGAGAATTCCGAGATGTGTCACTAACATCCAGGGTTAGATTACCACCCAAAAACAGCACTGTTTAGATGGGAATCACACCTCAACTTAAAAAATATCATACAGATTTTGTGGTTTGCTCTAATGGAAAAATCAAAGGCAGGAGGAGAAAGACGATATATATCTGTGAGACATGTCAAGGTAACCCAGGTCTTCATGTTGCTGAATCCTTCCAAAAATCATACCATGAAAAATTATAGTTTAAATTATGGTTTATCAATATTTTTATCAATAATTATGTAAAAAAATCCAATTAAATTAGTTTGTATGAAAAAAAAACTCTTTCATTTTTCAGTTTTTCATTCTCGTGCCACGCTTAGTAAATATGGGGTATTTAAAAAATTTAATCCCGTGTAGACCGAGGAAAAAGGCACCCAAGTGCAAAGGGTTAAGATTAATATTGAGAAAATCTTGATACTCAAGGTAAAGAGTGCATCTAGATCAGAGTTTATATTAGCAATTGGCAAGATTTATGGTGTTAGAATAGAGATAACTTTGCTGAACGTCAATGCATAGGCAACATTTTCAGTGTTAGCAGTTGGGAGTGTAGGTTTGTTAATATATAGGAGAACAGTAGGGGTTCAAGCGTGGATCCTTGAGGTACGCCACAAGACACTTCCATCCACTAGGAAGAAGAATTGGATATTACTTCTTGGCCATGTTTGTTGAGGTATGACGAGCCAAGATATGGCAAAAGAGAAATTCATGAGTTTTGTAAGTAATATGATTTTGTCAACTGAGTCAAAAGCTTTGCTGAAGTCGAGTAGGCCCAGGGCTAAAATTACTTTTATGCCAGTTGCAAATTTAATAGTCTGTGACTGATTAGTGCTGTTTGATTTAAAAGCCAGATTGGAAAAGATTGAGTATTGTCATTTTTTCAAAAATAGGAAATCTACTAATGATATTGAGAAATATTTATTTATGGTATATTAGGCAGGATACTAATCAGTTGGTCCTCCCGCTGGTAGTGGGATAGAGAATACTCCCACAGTACCCCTGCTTGTCGTAAGAGGTGACTATAAGGGTGGGAAGAAAACCCCGAAAACAAACCCCCATGCATCCAGACAGTGCTGTGATTCCACTGTCAGTGTGCAGCCATACCAACTTGGGCTGCGAACCGCCCATGTGTTTGCCTTGCCTGGAGACCCGTTGGGGAGGTATGGGGATTCTGGAGGGTGAGCTCTCTGGTTCCCAGCAGGGCTTTGGATGCTCTGTATGGACTGGCAGCGATACCCCTCTTTGACCCAGATTTCATTTGAACAGGAGGCTGGGAGCTAGCCACTCTTGGTCAATTGGCTTCCGCCACTTTTTTGCTCCGGTGGAGAGAGCCGAGGTTGTGGGGTTCTGCGCAGGGAGGTCTGAGGGGTAGGGGTTTTGGTGTGCTGTTAAATCGAAGAGCCACCTCAAAACAGACAACCACTCATGAAGTGCTATAATCCTCGAGCTAGCCCTGGCAACTGCTCCGGTTCAACGGAGCAGCGTCCCGAAAGTGTGGCTCCATGGTGGGTGGGGAGGCCGAGGAAAGGATCATTATTATGGAGGAAAAAAGTTTTCCAGAAGATCCCATCCGGACACAGGTGGGGGAGATCTTTTATGCCACATGTACCCGGTAATTAATTATGTCTTGCACTACGGAAGTTGAGACTTTGAAAACAGTGCCACCCTTTCCAATCAGAAGAGCTCTCAAGCATTGTTCCAGGAGATTCCAGGAGCGTCAAAACACTTAGAGATGGTACATTACTCATCGAGACTGCCAACGACCAACAGAGCAGTAAGCTACTGGCAATAGGAAAGCTCCATGACATCCCCATATAGGTGCAGCTGCACCGCACCCAGAATACCTGTCGTGGGGTGATAAGCCATTAAGACCTTTTGTATGTGGAGGTCAACGAAATTAACAAGGAAATGTTCTCTCAGGGAGTGGTAGATTTTCGTGGACTTACCAGGATGTGCAATGGTGAGACAATATATACACCATCAGTCATCGTGATGTTCGCATCAATAGCCTCCCAAAGAAGGTGTTTGTGGGCTACGAATAGGTCCCAGTGAGGCCATTCATGCCCAACCCCGTGCGATGCTTCCAGGGCCAACACTTCAGCCATGTCACGTCACATTGCGAGGGCAAGGACATCTGGCCACACTGTGGCAAGGAGTTGCACGAGGATAAAGAGTGCTCCTCGGGACCTCTTTGCATCAATTGCAAGTGGGCACACCCAGTGAACTCCCGTGATTGTCTGAAGATGCAGGAGGAAAGTCTTGGAGATATTATTATTAGGTAATCTACAGGTTAAGGAAAGTTTTTGGATGGACACAACTATCAAATAAACATTTTGTAACACAAAAAAAAACCCAATCCAGCAACCTAATCTACATCAGGTCCCTCTTCATCTCTGCGTACTTCCTTCCTCCCTCCATCCCGTCCAATATCCCTATCCTGTTCCTGCCCTTTCCTAGCTTGCCCAACATTCTCTGCTCTATTACCTTCTTCAACATTCCACTACGGCTAAATAGGCCTTTCATCCATTTTTCCTACCACCATGGGATTTCTCTCTACAAACCTCTATCCGCACCCACTAACTCCAGTACTTCCTCATTTGTTTTCCTTTTGGTCCATTTCACCTTCTCCATTCTCCTCCACACCCACATTTCAAAAGCCTCCAATCTACGTCTATCCTCCTGCTTCAGCGACCACATTTCCACGCCATATATAGTTCATATTCATAGCTCCATAGAGTTTTTACGAGTCTTGTCTTAACCTCCCTACACAACGTCCCCGTCATCAACTCCCTCCTTGAGAAAGCCTCCTTGCCTAGCGCAATTCTTCTCCTTACGTCCGAACTACTTTGACCGTATTGGTCCAAAACACTTCCGAGATGTGTAAACTGCTCTACCTGCTCTATTTTTTCCACGCCAATTTTAATATTTAGCTTAGCCTTTTTCTTTCTGGAAAATCACATAACCTTTGTTTTATTAATATTGATTCTCACCCCATATTTATCGCACTGAACCTACAATTCACTCAGCAATGCTTGCAACCCCTTGGCTGACTTAGCAACTAATGCTTTCTTGGAGATTCAGACCCTGGAAAAAATTCTGTACATGGAAGCGAGAAGAAAATACAGGGTGCTCATCACCCCAACTTTCTCCCAGTCCTTCTTCCATGTCGTGTCAATCCCTAAACAAAAGTGTACCATCTCCACCCAAATTGACGTTCCTAAAGATACCGATACAGACTTGATCAGATGTCATCTTGATGTTTATTTCAGTGCGGGTCCAACACCAGCAGAATACAACGTGCCCTTCTTGCTCGGGGAACTTCAAAGCCTCCCAAAACACCTCACCAGGAGTGGACCAAACACACAATGCTTTTCTCCCAAATAAGCATTGGGGCAGGTCCTCAATACCTTCAACCAGTTGTGGATTCAGGGTAATTCCCAATTTCCTGGCAGGAGTCAGTAGTTGTTACCCATTCCAAAACAGGGCAAGAATTAAAATGAACCTAATAGCTATCATCCCATCTCTTTCACCAGTTGCCTGTGCAAGACGATGGAAAAAACGGTTAATCGATGTCTTGTTTGGTGCTTGTAGGGATCACACCTTCTCTCAGACACTCAGTGCAGCTTTTGCCGGGAGAGGCCCAAGACAAACCATCTGGTGCGCACTGACAATTTCATCCAGGAAGCATCCATAGCATTTTTCTACTATGCCAACACGTCGTAGCAGTTTTCATCAACCTGGAGTAGGCCTACGATAGTGTCTGATGAAAAAAACTTTAAACACTTTGCACAAGTGAGGATTTAGAGGCAATATGGCCATGCGTATAAAAATCTTTTTAACAAATCGCATATTTAGATTGAGGATGGGTAAGTATTTATCCCGATCCTACATCCAGGAGAACGGGGTACCTCAGGGATCAGTGCTGAGCATGACTTTGTTTGCCATCACAATTAACGACATCACGTAATGCGTCAATGCCCCTGTGATAGCAACGCTCTTTGTGGACGATCTAGCCATATTTTGCCAGTCGACAACACTGGCAAATGCCTTCAGGCAAGCTCAGGTGACCCTAAATAAACTGGCCGAGTGGTTGCGAAGTAATGGATTTCGTTTCTGCACAGAGAAAACGAAATGGGTCCATTTCCACTGTCTTCATGGACAGCTCATACCACCAACTTTGAACCACCTGGGCCAGAATCTCCCATTTGTAGAATCTATCCGCTTCCTTGACACGACCCTCGACCAAAAGCTAAACTGGTGGGAGCGTACACCAGTACTGCATGAGAGGTGTCGCCAAACCTTCAACGGTTTAAGGTTTTTAACCCACTCCACATGGCAAGAACTACTGTGCTTTTATTGTACGAGGCCTGGACCGGTCAAAAGTGGACTATGGTTCTATAATATACTCTTCACGATGAGTCTTTTTGAGACCCCTTACATATGTCCACAATGCCGGGTTATGGTTGGCTACTGGGACAATTAGAACCAGACCAGTCCCAAGCTTGCTTACTGATGCAAGGGAACCTCCGTTGGCAACCCGCAGGATGATTTTGATGGGCAACTACGCCTGTTAAGTTTTATCTATGATTAACCACCCATGTTTTAATATTTTTTTTAACTCAGGATTTTTAGACTTATTTAACAGGCAGAGAAGGGCCACTAGGCTACTAGCCATTCCCTTTCACTATTTCATCCATTAACTAAATTTTACCTTCCCTCAAGTATGGCCTGTCTCCTATGCTAAATATCCACCTACAATAAAGCATTCATGACCTAGTCTGAATACCAGCAACTCTTTAGCGCCTTCCTCGGATCGCACCCTGACTATATGCCTGTCTACACTGATGGGTTGAAGTCCGAATCCGCATGTGCCTGTGAAGTCATCTCCTGCCGCCATGGAGTTGTGAGGAAAAAACTGAACATGTTTTGCAGCATATTCAAAGCAGAACTCTCTCCCATAAGGATGGCACTAAAGGAAATACGGGAGTGCAATGGCTCTTTCCTCATCTGTACTCACTCATCGAGTGCCTTAAAATCCATATCGTCTTCTCATCAATGCACCCAATAGTTCAGGATATCCAATATACCCTCTTATCTCTACAGAGAAAGGGGAACACAGTATCTTTTATATGGACTACAGGTAATATGGGAATACCTGGCAATGAAAAAGCCGACAAAGCCGCAGAGGAAGCCCTGGGCAAACTTGAGACCGATTCCATGTTGGCAACTATGGAGGATCTAAAGGCCACCTTGCAGAAAAATGTTTTAAACCAGGAAGAAAGCCTGCAGTCCTTGCAGAATAACAAACTAAGGGCCATAAAATTGAGCGTTTCAGCATGGCCCTCTTTCATCTGTAAAATTCGGAGGGAAGAAGTAATGATTACGTGCTTGAGGATAGGACACTGACCTAACAAACTCATACCTCTTCACGGAGATGAAAGTGTAGCCTTGTTCTGATGTGTGTGATCTCTGCCTGAAGGTGAATCGTATTTTAACAAAGTACATCAAATATAAAAGGACCAGAGACAGGCTAAGAAAAGGGGAGTTTGAAGTAATATTTTAGTGGATGACCCCAACTCCTTCAATAGATATTTAACATTTTTAAGGGAAACCGGCCTGATGAGGAAACTTTAGTTTGTGTCTCTTAATTTTTAACGGCATCATTTTAACCCTTTACGTTTTTATTTATTTTCTAAATGAAACTGAGGATCTAAAGGATCTGACAGTAGTGCAAACTGACAATAGCTGTCAATGCACCCATTAAAAACCAAACACTACCACTAATCAGTAGAAGGATTACTCTTGGGTATTAGGATGGAATAGGGAAAGTTTCACTTGCAAGGGAAATGTGTTTTGCAAGAAGAACCAGTTGAAGATGTACATAATACATCGAAGAGCTAACTGAAATATAAAATTGGCATTGAACATATATTACACCCATCACTAATTAGCTCCTAAATGGGAACAAATATATTTCCTTTATCAACAACTCCTGCTTAATATAGAACGCGTTTTTGAAAAACAGGAAGGCATGTTATTACCGTCAGAGGGAGTAAAAATAATTGATAGTAGCTCTCCTCACCCTGATTTTCTGCCACAAACATCTGAACCAAATCAAATAGGGGATTATTGCAGAAATCCTCTTTGACATTGCTCCCCATCCCCACGCATTGTAGCACATTCAGAGAACACAATCCGTGAATATGCCCACTTTTCAAAGAATCCTCTTAAGAGGATAATACCACCCTGCTTCTGAAAACAGTGGGCTTTATTTATCCAAAATAACTTTTTCTACGTCCCCATCTGATCAGCAAATCTAACAGTTAAAAATTTTACAATTAAAAAAATAACACAGGCCTACAAAAAAATTTTTTTTTGGTGCCGGGAATCTTTGTGATGATTTTAACTATATTTGTAGAGCTGAATCCAAATATGAAATCCGTTTTTATTTAACAGCTCTACTTTTTTAGATATGGCACATATTACGATTAGTTGTTTTAATATTTGATATATTCCGGAAAATAATTTTCAAAGTTAAATAAATCTATAAGTATACTAATTTATAACCACTCTGCGGTGTTCCTTTTATTTTCAATAAACTGTGAATAAGTTTTATGTATATTTCTATATTGTAGGCCCATGAGATTAAAAAACAAAAATCGTTTGTATCGACTTCGGTAAAAGATGGCGAAATTAGTTCAGGACAAAGGAAAAGTCTAAAATTTGATGTGCCAATGGTGTGGAGAGAACCTGTGAACCATATTGACGACTGTTATTTTTGCATAGTCAATGTTTCGGGAATTAATCGAAAAAATCGTCACAAGTGGACATATCCAGATTTGCCTTCAGCTAGACACCCGGTACCCCATTCAGAAGAAATACCGATCCCAATATTTCAGACGTTACCAGATATATCTAAGGAAGAATTTCAGTTATTTGAAAACATTTCTCTTTCTATTGATGATAGTGGCAGTGACTACAAGGGGGTATCAACAATTCCTCAACTATTTAATCAAGATGAACTAAGCGATCTTGCTAGAGGACTGAACTTATCGAAGGAAGCATCCGAACTACTAGCATCAAGACTGCATGAAAAGAATTTACTGCAACCCTGTACAAAAATAAGTTTTTATCGCACAAGGGAAAAGGATAGGCTACCCTTCTTTACTCAAGAAGACAATCTTACATTTTGTTTAGACGTTAAGGGTCTTTTGGAAAAATGGGACTACTATCACAATATGTTGCTAGTGATTGGCGTTTGTTTATTGATAGCTCCAAGCCTAGTTTAAAATGTGTACTTCTTCCCAATGGTAACAGGTTTGGCGCAATACCAATCGCTTATTCAACTAAAATGAAAGAAGAATACGATACAATAGCATTGGTCTTACAGAAGATAAAATACCAGGAACATCGCTGGGTGATTTGTGTAGATTTAAAAATAGTGAACTTTCTTCTTAGGCAGCAAGTGGCTATACAAAATATCCTCGTTTCTTGTGCCTCTGGGATAGCGGGGTCAGACAAAAACACTGGATTAAGAAGGAGTGGCTTAAGAGAAAAAACTTGGTTGTTGGGAAAGAAAACATCATTGCTGAATCTTTAGTTGAAAGAGAGAAAATCATCTTACCGCCTCTACATATTAAACTAGGCCTAATGAAGAAATTTGTAAAGGCTATTGACAAGGATGGACCATGCTTCGGCTACTTAAGACTAAAGATGCCCCATATAAGTATTGAAAAACTTAAAGCTGGTATTTTTGAGGGGCCACAAATCAGACAACTTACAAAGGATCCTGCTTTTGTCAAGTCAATGAATGAGATTGAAAAAATTAGTTGGATGTCATTTGTTGAGGTCATAAAAAATATTATAGGAAATCACAAAAGTGAAAATTATATTGAGCTGGTAAACATTATGCTCAGTAACTTCAAATGCCTTGGATGTAATATGAGCACAAAAGTTCACTACCTACACAGCAACTTAGACAATTTTCTTGGAAATTTAGGAGACACAAGTGAAGAACAAGGTGAAATATTTCACCAGGATATAAAAACAATGGAAGCTCACCACCAAGGAAGATGGGATAACCATATGATGGCAGATTACTGCTGGTGCTTAAAGCGAGACTGTTTGAACAAAGTGCACTCAAGAAAATCGCGCAAAACAAGCTTCCGATGTGTTGAGTGATGTTTTTATGCATTTTTTCGTTTCAATTTGTTTTATTACATTACTATTGTTTTAGTATGTGTGTTCAACTGTATTGTAAAATTCTGTTGTGTTTGTGGGTGATTTAACAGCCCTATAACTAAATCAAATTTTTATATTTAGTGGGTTTTATTATTAATATAATATTCCCATATCGTCATGTAGAAGATTTTTTTACGTAAGTAACAACATATCTATAGCTTGAAAACTATAGCTGATAGGAAAAAAACTAGTGTCATAATTGGAACCCCAATTGTTCTTTAAATCGTCATTAAAAGCTCCGGCACCAAAACCACTGTTGGCCTGTGTAATGTAACTACACCTTAGCTTTATCCCGCCTTTCAACAAATTAAATTTTTCCCTGGTCCATGCTCGGTTCTCGTTGTTATTGTTATGATGTCTTTTTCTACTCTTTCATGTTTGTTATATTTTTCACTGTAAATTGGCGCTACTGCTGTATGTGAATAATGTTTTAAAATAAATAGTAGGATCATCCATCATTATATTAAATGCCTTGCATTCATGCTTACAATGTGCCCTTAACATATTATGCTACCACTGCCTCCTCGGAAGCAAGAGTCACAACGAAGAACACAACACCAATTAATCACAAAGAACTTTCTACACATTAGCATATTAGCCCATTTTCTTTTAACATATTTCCTCCCACTCCTGACACAAGAAATGGAACTGTCCTTCACATACATCTCCCCTTGCCCCATTTCTTCTTTTTGTCATTTCTCATCAATTTCTTTTCTGGGCGGTCATTGAACTTTCCCCTTCCATTTCCATACGTCAATCTGGGGGAACGGGAAGCACTTCAATATTTACTTCAATTATTATCCATATTTAACTCCATTTTATTCAGTTTTTCATATCCCACCCACTTCTTATGGAAGCCCTTTCATTCTTTTATACTGCTTGGCTTTTTTCTATGGTATACTACTGGGAAGTATAGATGTCCAACTATCTGGCTACTGCATAATACTGCCATCTTTAAATAAAATCCACACTTGTTTCTTCATTTGCCATAAGTAATACACCATATGCCTTCTTCTCCCTCATCATCACAAATGAATTTCAAGTTGGCATTCGTCAAAACTGTATCTTCCATGAAGCCTACGGTGTCCAAAGAAATGAACCCCAAACCCATGAAAGAAAAATCACTAACAGTACTTGCACTGAAAGCACAGCTCTTCCATGACACCAATACCATCATGAAATATGAACTCTTTTAATCACAAATAAAGGGATAAAATCAACTTATCAGCGAAATATACAGCAGGTGACGACGCACGTCGCAGCTGGAGAAAGCAGCTATGTTCCTCATCTATACACAAAAGAGATATGAAGTCCGCCAAAGGCCATCTAGTCTGACTCTCATCCTGAAATGCTATTAATCACATAATCCAGAAATACCCAGACCACTCAGTGGTGGAAGTGATGCATTTTCTCAAGCGCAGTTAACGCTCAGCAAAAGATATGACTAGTAAATTCCAAACGAATTCCCTTTAAGTAAGCAGTGATGCCACAATGCCAAAAGGAATATCATTTTAAGTTAATTTCAGTTGGTAAAATATATTGATTCTTAGTGTTCTACACCAATTCATTTCCATAACAATGTACCAAAAAAGAAATGCCTTTTCAATAAAGTTTGACACCTTAAGTGAAGACAAAATAAAAAAGTTACTTGAGGATAGCTGATGTCCATTACAAGTTACTACTTGCTCAATGTTAACGAGCTACCATTTACTGTAAAGATATCAAAATAGGTAAAGATTAAATGACATTTTGCAGGTTCCTCTCTCAGAGATTTTCTTACAACCTTTTCTTGAATACGTGATTAGTCTCTGTAACTGTAGTCTTTCTGCACTAGCGCATTATTCTTTACACCTTTTAAGGGTAATGCCACTGCTTCATCACGAAATAGATGCAAATCAGACATTTTATTATTGGAAGAAGAGCAGATGTTGTGAAACCTAATTGGGTTTTTTACAGCAGTAGCGGATTTAGGAGAAACAACTGATAGCTAAGGTCATTGGTTGAATTATGGATGGATAGGTAAGGATGAAGGGTAGAGAGAAACACAGTATTGACATCAGCCCACTCTTATCATAAGGCCCGAAGGGGTCCGCAGTTTAACCCCCAATCCAATAAGCGGCATGCTCACTAAGTGCACTCCACAGATCACCTCCAGTACAGATCCAGTAACACAGAAAAATACCTGTCATCGCCAGGAAGCAAATCCTGGCCATCTCGACATGAAGCCTGTAAAATGGCCACTGCACCGACCCAATCACATGTGTTTTTATTCCTAATCTTATTACTTATTTAAAATTATTCCTTACACATTATCCCCTGCAATCCAATCTATCCTACTTCATGGGAGTCCTATATGCTAAAAATGTTCAAAATGAGGCCTAACCAACAAAATATAACATTCCTCTCACCCAGGAATTGTTCTGAGTGAGGGATAAGTTTTCAATTGGTTTTGCATTGCATATGAATGTATTTGCTACTTTTACATGTGGTTTCATTCTCTTCCACAGGGGGTGACTACAAACCACCATATTCCCTAGCAGTGGTTAGCGGAGTATATAAATGAACAATATTTTAAAGGTCATACCTAAAAATACTCTACTCGTTTTACATTGGCAATTATTACAAATCCTACTCCTCTATGCTCTAAGCAATCCAATTAGGCAATCTATCCAACTTCATGGGAGTCCTATATCCTAAGAATGTTCAAAATGAGGCCTAACCAACAAAATATAACATTTCTCTCACCCAGGACAGGTTCTGAGTGAGGGATAAGCTTAAGTATTTAATGAAGTCTACTCATTCTATTTTGGTATTACTGATGCAGCAGGCATTTTGGAGGAAATTGCTCTTTCGTCAATTTCAGTTTAGAGTGTCTTTGGTGGGCCCTGGATCCTGAACTAAGCAAGCAGCATGTGGTGAGCGTATGCCAGCATATAGAGAAAGAGTGCTTGGTATTTACACTAAATTTCCAGAAAGATGTACTAGTTTAGTAGGTATGTCAGATACACCGATAATACAATCACATACAGTTTTAAGATAGACCAATATCAGCAATGTGTCGTGGTCACTTTTGGTGAACCCTGGATTCTATACTAGGCAATTGGCATGGAGTAACCGTGTACCTACCAATAGAGGAAGTTGTACTTAGTGTTTATGCCAAATTACACGAAAACAAATGTCAAGGTGATTCAATTGCCATTCATCAATAGATTGGATTAGACAAAGCTTTTGCAGCAGTGGTCATGCCAACATGGTTCCCTTAATACATTAATGACACCAATTCTCCAATTTCCTGAAAACTTTGTTTTCATATCAATACAAGTGCAAACATGCAAAGAATACCCCGCAACCCACTGTGAGGATGTGCTTCAGCGGGTGTTAGGTCACCAAGCGTGCATGAACAATCCCGCTGGTGACACCAGAACATAAATATTAGTTTGATAGTGCACAGGAACAAAGTCAAACAAAAGAAGGTACTTACATGGACACATATTCAATAACAAGAAACGTATAAGAAAATCATGTGGGAGAAGAGAAATAAAGATATTCTATTTTACACAAAACAAAGACACATAATCAATAAAATATATTCACAGCCAATTGTAATTGTCTCTGCGCCTGCGATCATATTTGGTTTTATCTCCATTGGTCTCAGGTAATGAACAACACATTAAATCTATCCAATGTACAATCATATTCCCTCATTTTACATACATTTTATGATCTACCACGGTAAGTCAGGGCCTGTGATGTGTCTTTAACATCCTCACGCCTGCCAAATTTACATTGTAAATGCAACCTGTAATTCAACCGATAATGAAGTGGTGGCTCCCATCCTAATTATTCAAATAGTGCCTTCATAATGATACCATGTTCGTTGCAAGTTTTCACAAATCTAGGTGCATTACATTGCACTGTTGCTACTTCCAAAATTAAGGCTATCTCGTGAGGATTCCATACACCTGCGGTATTTTTTAGGTGGGGCCAAACTAATGTGAAATAACTAATCTCTCTAACCCTGTCATTATAAATCCCAAATAACCTTTTCAAGAATCTTAAATTTTAATTTGCCATTCTGAAAATTTAACGATTACCTTTCTCCAAGGACATATCCTAGGTTATGGTTACACCCAAGTTTTTCCAATTTCTAAGCTTGTTATGTCAGTTTCCTGTATATTAAGTTTTCCGGTGAAATTCTTTCGCTCCAAGAATTTATCAAAACACATTCATTCAAATTTTATTCTGGCTCCCATGTCTCGCACCACTTTTTAATTGAATATTTCCCTATACATTACTGCATCGTCAGCAAATGTGGGTCTCAAGTTTATACTTAACTTCATTCATAAATATTGTAGCAACGTGTCAATCAAGAGTTTACAAGTGGTTTA
The DNA here is from genome assembly GCA_037158775.1 of Hetaerina titia. NCBI lineage: Eukaryota > Metazoa > Arthropoda > Insecta > Odonata > Calopterygidae > Hetaerina > Hetaerina titia. The sequence goes on from JAVFHJ010000023.1 coordinate 102,939, forward strand.
AGCATTTCTAAGAAGGCCGTGAACTTTTACGAGCTCTAAAATTTTGCAAGGTACAGAAGTAATAAGTAAGGTCTGTAATTACTGGGGTCTTTCCTGTCACTACTTTCAAAAAAAGGAGTTATTTGCATGGTTTACCAATTCTTAGGGACTTTGCACTCTGTGAGGGAATTGGTAAAAATAAAGGATAATGTGTTCAGGCCTGCTTTCTTTACCCTAGAATTTATCATTCTCTGCTTTCAAAGTGCTTTTTTAATGCCTTTATTGTACCACCTGGGGGTCGAGGTGCACTTCGACATATTTTACAGGGATGAAATCTGGGATTCCTTTTTGCTTTATATTGACAAACCATATCCAAGGTTTTCCCACCTTGAGATGACTTAAGAAGGTTTTGAACACATATAGTGAAGAGTTTAATTGACTGGCAAAAGTTTTAAAGTCTGCTATTTAGTAATTATAAATTTTTCTTTTTGTTTAAACAATTTCTTCCATTTCTAGATCCAAGTTGATGTTAACTGATTTACAGTCACTCAAGCCCTCATCAGTTGATACACTAATAATTGGCTCCGGTTTATCAGAAATAGGTCCAACATGTTCTTTCCATGGGTGGGAGAGTGTACTGCTTGATGGAGCAAGTTTCTTTGAAACAATTTTAATAAGAAATAACAGGATTCACGTTCGCAGGTCCAGCAATTAACGCTAATACTATCACAATCGATACCAGGGAGATTAAAATCACCACCATTTATTTTTATGCTTTTATTATTTCTACGTGGAAATTTATATATTTGTCCATTGATGGTACTAAGTGTTTTAAAATCTGAATCTGGAAGTCTATAGAAAGAGCATCAATTAATGTTGGGTTGATTAGATGGCAGTATGGTGCAGCAAACACACTCTTATGTTATTACTTCCAAAGCAAATTGCCTGCTTTCAAGATTACTTTTCATTGCCACAAAAATCCACCTCCGTGGCCTTTACCTGTGTCTGGAAAGTATTAGGAAAATTTCTTTGTCATCTATATCATTACACGGCCAACTGTACTCTGTGCCTAATACTATATCAGCGGAATGACTTTGGATTATGTCCTCGAGATTTGCTGTTTTACTGTTGAGGCTTCTGCAATTTAATACAGGATAGTTAGATGATTTTCATCTTGAATGATGCCCGTATTTGTGTCTGACCGTAATTTGGGATGCACTTGTGGAGAAGAGCATGTCAAATGTCTATCTACATCAATGCCAGTGTTGTTGGTTACTTTTATGTTTTTTATCATATTATATGCGCTAGCCTCAGACGTCACGGACCCACTAAATGACCTACCTCTATCCTAAAAAAGACCTAAAGTGGTCGAGTATCCTATCTGTTACCTTAAACACTGCTTCCACCGTGTAATGGATCCCACATCAGTTCAGGGGAGTCCTGCATGATTGGAGGGTTGGCCTTAGGTCAACATAGGCCCTCCTTTGTGGGCCTTTATCGCCTAAGGAATTCTTCCATCTAGTATACACCAGGTAGTCGCATGTTGATTGATGCCTACGTGGCGAGCCCTTTCCCTCAATGGGATCATCACATGGTGGTCTTTGGAACTAACTATCACTACCATTCCCTCTCTTCCCTTTCAATGATGTCTTACCAAAGGCAGCATTCTTGTAGCACGGGTAGGGGTTAAAGATATGCCAGTATTCTCTTCCAAAAGTATGTGGAACCTATTGGAGACGGGGATCGGAAATGCCACTGCAATGTCCAATTTCCGCTGTAGCGTTAACTTCCCTTTACTCTGAGAGACAACCCTCCAATCATCTGGTCTATGGAAGGGCAACCCTCCTTTATTGGGAGGTGGGGCAAAAGGTAAGTCCTTGATCACCCAGCCACTCCCGGAGGATTCCGACAAATCCGTGCTGCCCTATTGGCAAGGTGGACTTTCGAATTCCTACCCTTAGCCTAATCCCCCACCAGTGAAACCATCTGAACATTGATCATTGATTGATGCTCCTGCACCATTTTCTCCAACGTGACAATACGAGCCCTTAGAGCTGGGGAATTTTAGCGTTTTAAGCATAGCAACGGGAGACTTGTTGAAGCCATCCTAGTTTGATTTATAAGTTCCCAAAATAAGCTAACCGAAATATACTATGTTGAAAATATGTTTTTTTTTATAAGGCAATACTATGAATTAAATTGGATGAAACCATTAAATAATTTTAGAACAAATTTTGTTTAGAAAAAATTTTTAAATCACAAGCACAGGAAAACAGCATACTTGATATCTTTGCAACTTCTACAGCCGAAATCATAACAAACATTGAAGTAATGGATGGAATCAGTGATAATAAGGCCATTTTTGTCGAGTTAAAAACTAAGTTCATGAAAATATTCAAAGAAAAGCATAAGATGTCTTCACTGAACAAGGAAAATGTTAACAGACTAACAAAATATCTAAAAAAAGAATTGCCAGGATTCAAGAAAAAAACACTGACAACCGACACAGGGAACACTTGAAATTACTTCTTTAATATTTTATGTGAAGGAATGAACAAGTACATCCCATCCAAAATTAAATGTGACAGTAAGAAACCTAGAAGATAACACGGGGAAGTCAGATCAGCATTAAGATGGCAAAGAAGCCTACAATCACATTTTAAAACAAGTTTAAAAAGCGACGATATAGTTTCTGTGCATACATTCAAACAAAAACTTCAAGAATGGCACAGTAAACAAAAAGTATCATGCGTACAGCTCTATGCTCTTAATATGATATACCATTGACCAAAAAGGGAATATAACATCTTCCCTGTAGTAACAAAGCACCTGGTCCGGAACAAATACCTTCTAGAATATTAATGGAATTTGCCGAGGACATTGCCCCGTTTCTAGAAAATGTTTTCCTAAAATTGATAGAAGATGGCTTAATACCCAACAACTGGAAGCTAGCCCAAATAACTCCAATTTATAAAGGTAGGGATCAAACAATAAATGGGATAAAGAAATAAATTAACGATCCATTTCTTCCACCTTTATCTCTTGTAAAATATTAGAACACATTATTGCCAGTAACATTATGAGATTTCTTGATAGTTGGATAATACTAAGCCACAACCAACATGTATTTAGGAAGAGGAGATCTTGTAAAACACAGTTGGGTCTTTCCATTCACGATATATTTAGATCAGGAGAAAACGAAACATTGTCGCAGTATTCCTAGATTTTTTAAGGCCTTTGATAAGTTTCCTCACAGTAAATTCTTACACAAACTTAAAAGCAATGGAATCAAGGAGAAAATTTGCTGTATTTGGATTAGGGAATTCTTGTCAAATCATAAAACAAACAGTAATCATCGATGGGTTGTGCTCAACGGATAGATGTAACTTCGGGCATCCCCCAGGAGAGTGTAATACGGCCTCTTCTGTTCTTAATATACATTAATGACTTAAGCGCACACGTAAAAAGCAATCTTCGATTAATTGCTGATGACACAGTGATACACAGGGAAATAAGGATTACTCTAGATCACAATATGCTATCTAGAGACAGACTAGCATGGATTGGGGCAAGAAATGGTTATTTAAGATTAATATAAACAAATGCGCAAATTTGAAATTTTGCAACAAAGGAAGTGGCGAACAGGGCATAAACCAAGAAATAAAGGGTTCACAGCCAAATTAGTTTAATATTGGGGGGTAGTTCTAACACCACGCCTTTCATGGGGAGCACATGTCAGGATAATACATGGATATGCTTTAAAGAAACTGGGCTTCATTAAACAGGGGGTAGAGAAATATAATGAGAAAGTTAAAGATAGGTGTTATTTTGCTATAGTTAGACCTCAATTGGAATATGCCACGAGTATTTGGGATCCTTGGAAGAAAATCTAGCAAAACGAATTAGATAAAATCCATAGAAAATTCACCATATTTGTTAAAAATTGTTATAATTAAAACTATTGTGGCAGGTCTCTAAGGGGACTTAGGGTGGCTGCCACTTGTTATACGAAGAAAACAAGCGAGACTTTGCCTTTTCGAAAGATTCAGAACCAATGAGTTTAACGATGACTATATAGGAATTATAATGACCCCACCCTACTTAGATAGATGATAGCACACGAATAAAAAAGGGAGATAGATACCAATACAGATGGATTCAAATACTCATTCTTTCCAGGTAAAATCAGAAATCATTAGAGTAAGAAACAAAAGTAACTCCATAAATATTGAAAACGTTTAACTTACAAGTGGAACAAAATTAAACATTCCAAAGATGTTAGCTGTATCTGTATATGCATGTGTATGTTAGTTTGTAGTTTGCATGTGTGTGGGTTTTAAGAGTTTTGGTGTGAATGTATACAATGTTTTGTTTGTGGCTTCTATAAACTTGTGAATTTTTAATCCTTTTTTTCTTAATTACGAGAATTTCCATAACACCCTCCCACACACCCTTGTGGTGGCTTGTGGGGTATTAAGAAGATGTCCTAATAATTGACCCAGAGAACAGATGTTCTAGAGCTAAATGAAAAGATGATAAACAGCTGATGTATTGACCTCGTGACAATCCCTTGGCAGAAAAAATTTTGAGCTTTAAGGGCACATGAAGGAGTACCAATTATTTTTTGTAAGTTCCCCCAGTACCAATGGTACATGTGCAAGTGAACCTACTACCACAGGCACTGAGGTGCATTACATCTATCAGAAAAAGTGGGGATGGAAAGCCTCGGAAAATATTAAAAAGAGATGTTTCAGGCATGATATGGTGGAATATCATGATTAATTAAAATTGGCAATTTTCCACAAAAATAAAATGTGCTTCACAACCTGACCAAAGAAAAGAAATTAGACGCCATGGAACAGCTGGAAATCTAACATCGGAAGGCCTTGGACCTCTTCAACGAAGTCCAATTTTCATCTTCACCCTCCCCCCTCCTCTCCATCACCTTCCCTCGACGCACGTGTGGCCAGTAATCCCCTGTCCTTTACCCCTGGAATTTCCCCCAATCTCCCTGTGCAACCTCTGACTATGTTATCCCAAAGAAGGCGGGAAGCGTTGTGTCCCCACTCCTTTCTTCCCCCTTCCTTCCTCCCACCTTAACCTCCCCACTCTCTCACCGACATTTACAAGTGAAATCCCTACTCAACCCCTTCCTAGTCCCTGGCTAGGGCTCTCCTTCCCCCGCCTGCCCCCCCCCTTGGAACCATATAGACAGTGATCCAATCTTTACTCCTTTTCGCACACTTCTTTGTTCATGGATATCTGCGCGGTCAGGGAAAAACCCCGGTCCCCTTTCTCCATGGCCCTAGGAGCTTGGCGCCGCACAGCGAGTCCACCCTCAACGTGACAATCCTTCCAGCCAGCTACGAGGTTTTTCTGGACTGTGTATTTTTCACCCCTTCTCCTCACCCGCACCCTTTCGCCCCTCCCATTGTAACCCACGTTCCTTCTCCCCTCCCTCTTTCCCCCATTTTCCACTACCCTCCCCTTATTTGCTTTTCAGCATGAATAGTAGACAAAAAGAAATAACTGTTACCAGAAGATGTTGTAGCTACATTGAAACCGGCCGCATTAATAAAAATTTTATTTTTGTGGAAAATTGCCAATTTTAATTACACAGAAAAGATATCGTGGGAACTATTTAAAATAGGGAAAGGGATGCGAAAATGATTAAATAGGGACTGAAGTGCATTCAGTCCATCTGAAGATGTGCAGGATGGAAACCCTTAGGGAAAATTAAGGTTGCTCAAATATAACAAAGATGATTACATGCTACTGATATTATAACGGATTTCATTACAGTGAAGCAAGCACACACAAAAAAATTTAGAAAAAACTAATTATAAATAGGTTGCGGGAGAAGAGCCCTTTCTAATTAAGTAAAAGAGCAAGCGGTTTCTCATTTGCCTCCAGAGGAACTCTTTCGTTCATTCCTACTCCAAGCACAAAGAGAAAATCATCTACTGAGTAACCTCTTAGGGTGATTAGGAATAACTTGCAGTTAGCCAAAACCGTGATGTATTCATAAATACTGATATAAAAAGATACAAAGTTATCCATACATACCATCCGAAATCATTCCATCAAATCCAATTTTCACAGCTCAAGCCATCAGAAAAAGAAGACCTACACAGACCGGACAGTGAAGGAGCAGCAGAAACTGTAAAAAGGAGGAAACCGTGGGCATAAATTTGTGCAAAATTGATAAAAAACCAACTTAGTAATGAATGCTGAACAGATTGATGAAGTGGGGTACATTTCATAAAAACAATTGTCTACTATGCTATGCATGGGAAAATAAAAGGGGTCGTACAACAGTATGATAAGGGGTTAACGCTACCGGCAGCGGGACAGAACGACTAGGGATGAAAGGGGAAACTTGAAAACAAATAAAAAAATGGTGATGTTTGCAATGGTAATAAGGCGGCGCACAGAATCGCTCGTAGTACTTAAAAGGCATGCAAGCAATTTGAGGACCTCCTATCCGGGGTGGGGGGTCATTACCATCAGCAATAACTGCACTGTGATCAGGGCAGCACTGAATTGTAAAATGGCAATCACTGCCAAATATCACCACCCCTAACAGCTTTAACTATTAACTGAAGACACGGAAACTACAATAGAACTTCAAACACCCAGATTCGTTAGTTGTTTACTTACAGATTTGGAGAAATATGATGGGAAGCAGTGGCAGTCCTTCCAACCAGGCCTCCTCGGTCGTCATCGCCCAGCAGGGCCGTTCAAAACACCAGATTTGCACTCATATGCACGTGTGGTGCACATTTAAATTTAGTGATATTATCTTCCACCGAATAGGAGATTTCATCCAGTTCCGAAACAGGTTTTCCGGTTTGGTTAGGGCGAGTGTGTCCGAATAGCAGCATATTCGCAGTGTATGGAGGTATTCACAAGTGTTTTTCCCGGAATTATGAGACATTTCAAGGTTTCGGTGCTTCAGATTAACCGGGAGAAACTGATTAAACAGGATACTGTTGTACACAACCACTAAGTACAATATGAACGAAAACTGTACTTGAGCAATGTCAGGTGTTGGAATACGATATTAACTTCACTAATCTACACCTTTGACGAAATGGTTAATAACCCAATCTGGTTTAAACGAGACCATATTTGCAAGCATTCGCATGTGAAGTACAGCGACATACGATCATGAATTTAGAAAAATATTTGAGCTTTTTTGTTTTTCAACGGATTTCAATGAAATTAGGTCGGATACAAGACAGTACACCAAAAAACATGTTCGCAATAAGGTGCTCCCAACTTCAAACGGAAAGGAGATACCGTCCACTTCCGGTTTCCGACCTCGTGTTCCAGTTGAGTGAGGCGTTCGATTGGAACCATATCCAGAAAGTAGGAACGTATTCACAACAAGTACTTTTCACAGAAATATTTGACACTGCAAACTTGCGGTTCCTGAAATATACCGGTTTTTCAGGGTGTTTTCATTTCGTATTTTAAAGTAAAAACTTCTGGCACAATAGACACTAAAACTGCACTGTAGCACAATATAATATGCGGGAACAAAATAGCAGAAGCACAAAACTTTACTTGCGGTAGTTTCAGCGGAATCGAATTGCCAAAATTTTCCTAAATTTCTTCCTAAGTTCCCTGAAGGAAAATTGGAGTTTTCAATCACATATGCTATCTTACGTAACAATTGGCTATTTATCCCGGTTAAATACAACACGCTTCTTCCAAAGTAGTATTCCACTCAGATGAACTACGCCAAAACAAGGAAAACTAACTTAATACCAACGATAGTGCTCACAATATTCTGCTCCAACATGTTAACGCCACAGCTGATCCTCTCATAGCCACCGCTGATCGCTCCATAGTTGTTATTCATTGGAACTACGATGTCTAGAACCATGTAATGCGCCCAGGCACCATCTTCGGCCTTGAATATATATATATATATTATAGAATTACACAATGTCTTTCATATTATATTCAATTTTTGATTATGTATTAAATTTTCCTTCCAAAACAAAGCCCCGACATTGGAATGTGATTTGGGTGATGCTCGCCAGAGATAAAAACATCTGCATTGGCATTTACATTTTGTTAAACGATGATACATACACAAGTTCAATTATAAAACCAAGGATTATTAATTGAAAAATTAACCTCACAATGATAACCATACTTGTACAACAATGCCCTAAAAAAGGAATGCCCATTTTGGGTTCATAGGACTAAAATCTTCCGAGGTTATTCCTTAATTTCTAATTCTTTACCCTGTAATTAAGACAAAGAAATCCATTAGAAATGTGTAACTGTGCAAGGAAAGGTACAAATGGGAAATGTTTAAAAAATCTGAACAGTTAACAGTTAAATGATAAGCTTTCTTTTCCAATATTTACTAAACGAAATACTATGACTGCAGCAATCACCATGAATAATTTAAGATAACAACATCGCAAAATAACTGTGAAAAACAAAAACTATGGTAGATAATTTAAATACCACCGAGGAGGTTATCATCTTGGTATTTTCACCGTTTTGTTGGAAAAACCCATTCGGAAAAGACATTCCTAGGAGCCTTAAATAACGCCAGCAATAATAAAAGCATTGCCAGTACATTGTGCACTGTCTGAATAATGTTAAAGACACAGTACGTGATAAAAATTATGTCAACTGCCAAAGTTATAGGTAAATATTATAAATGATATATTAGTGTTAACTGAAAGGAAAACATTCTAACGATTAAGTCATTGAGTGACTCTTGAAAAATTGAAAATTAACTACTTCAGCATTATTGGAGTTATTGCATTGGAAACATTTTTCCTTTGACCTAATCGTGTTAATTCCCTCTGGTTTCAAAGACACCTTGGCCAATGGCAGAGAGAAGTGATTATTCCCAGTTTACCATATAATATTGAAAAACATTCATTTGGATCTTGATTAAGGATTTTGTTTTGGCTGCCAAAACTGCTTAGTTTTCAATACATCACACAGCAACATTTCAGCTCTCGTCGTTGGAAATCACTCATCCTGCAAAGAAGAGTGAATTACCTTTTACTTTCCCAAAAAATCCCATGATCTCATTTTAGCAACTTGTGATTGCCAGCGACCGGCATGAGGACTCCCGTTCCTAACTACTAACTCACGGGTTTCTTGTATTGGGTATCGAATATCTGCAAGTGAAATCTAGCATACTTTTTATAGTCACATGAAGGAACCTTAATGTTTTGTGGAAAAGCTACTAATCAGGTTAGTCTTCCAGCCTAATTCCTCTCTCATAGATGCAATGTATAATTCCATAAAATTCAACCTTCTACATTTTCCTGAACCTTTCAGTAGTTCTGCAAGACTATTGTCTATCCTAACACCCATATTTGCTTTTATATCCCTTTCTACTTCAGCAAAAAATAAGCCTGGATCGAAGCTATCTGCATCTACACAGATTTTCCCTTCTTATCTCCCGATTATATTTTCAACAGCTTGTATAGAACAACAATTTTTTCCCTTCCTCTACAAATTTTCCATATCCTTGCACTCTATCTTCCGCCACTCAATTTTCTCCCTTTGTAACCCATTAATTAAATATTAAATTCTTTGCACTTTTGTCTCCTTAAACTGTACTTACATTCTAACATTTCCTTCTCTCATTTTTCTCTCTAGTCATTTCAAACATTATCCATAGTTTCATTTGCCTCAATTTGGAATGACTGGAAAAATACTTGAAAGATAAGAGAAATGATCATATTTTTCCAAATTCATTATTATCACACAAAAGTCTATTAAAAAAGCTTCCTGGTTGTTTGGTTATTAATTTCCTTTGTTCATATTTTAATTATTTTAAATGTGTTGTACTTCAAAGATTTGCAAAGATATCTCACAAAAATAAAATTGAATTTCTATATTGAAAAGGGAACTGCCAGTTCTTTACCAGGGTAGGTAGAATCCTTAATAAATAGGGTATTGCCATGCCATTGTTTGATCATAATGAATAAGAAAATATGTACTGATTTCTCTTTTATTTCATGTATTTTTTCAGTCACTCAAAATTGAGGCAAAGGAAATGAAAAATTAAGATATGGTTAGTTCTTAAAGAAGTTTGAAAAACTTCCTAAAGAGTGATCAACATTATACGATACTCAATAACAGAAAGTCCACTGGTTAAGAAATTTGAAAAAATTGAGTTCATAAGTAAAAGACATATATCTTCATTTCAAAATTTCCATGTTTCAGTGCCTATCTTGCCATAATATTAATTTATAGAATATAGCCTCTTCAGGCCCTTCCCTCTTAATTCTTTTCCATAAACCTTGCATAAGTTGTCATAGGCCAATTCACTTGGAGAACTGACCCATCAAGTTCACGCCCTAAAGGGAGAAACCAAAAACATTGTGTGACTAGCTTTTTCTAACACCATTCATAAAATTCCAATTATATCAGCCTCTAAATGAATCTCAAACAGTTCAAGGTGCTAAAAATAAATACAGTTGATTTTCATTCTAGCCATCCTGACTTGTCTCCTCCATGACACGAATACAGCGACAACAAATACATTTGGCCATCGTGGATATGGCCAAAGATTTTGATTAGGTACAAAACCTGGCGTTCGAGAACCTACCTTTGGACTAGTCACATGGCCCCAGCGGGTGTTGATGCGAAGTGATTTCTGGCCAGTGCCCTGAATATGAAATTGAAGAAATTTAAGCAACTGCGGGTAAACGGCAGAAAACGTGAGGGGGAAAGGGTGCTTGGTAGGGAGGGAGCGGATATACCCTTTGAATGCAGGCCCCCGTAAACCGGACATAATATGTTCCAGGAAAGAAAGGTCAATATAATAGATGTGTAGGTTGTGTCTAACAATCTGCCTTTTGACCAGTCACATCGTTCAAAAGTACATTATTAGGGGAAAAATGAGACCTTGATGTCCCAAATATAGGACTGGTAGAGAGTGGCCCGGGATGATATTAAAGTCACTTCTTGAACTGTATTTTGGATGGGGGTCTGGTCAGGGTGATCAGCAATTGATCTCAGTGCGCTGAGCTTGTCAACCAAACCCTGGCTAGGATTTCGACATGCGTGCTGCTAGGCTTGTAGATGTGTTTTTGGGGATGATAGCAAATGACCAGGCTTGGCAAGGTCTGCCAAGTGAGGGTGGGGATAGGATGAGATCTCAGGCATGGTTAAATGATCAGGCCCGCTCAGAAGGAAGATCTCCTGAAAATCAGCTCAGGGTTTCTGCACCCTATCTTTGATGGAGCTACCCTGATAGCCAAATGCCTCGTCATCCAATTAGTGATGTGCATGAATGGATTAACGAGATTCCCACTGTCCCTATCTACTATCTAGCGAAACCACAGCAGAGAGAACAGTCTTGGAAGAATCAGCAAGGAAAGAAGAACCTGTTGAGCTTGACTCTAGTCTGGTACTGTAAGGAGACATGAGAGGTGTAGCATAAGTGGGAGTTGTAGTTCCCTTGGGGACAGGGGTGTCAGGGTCGCGGGCGATACTGGGACGCAGGCTGTCGCGGGATGGACGTCCAGGCCGGGGGATGACTTTCGGCCTGCGGCGTCATCTTTCGGCCGCCTCGGCCCTAGCCTGTGTTTATCCGATCCGAGGACACCGCCAGGCTGGGAGTTTGACTGGGGCAGTACATCTGTCAAAGGATAACGCAGGTGTCCTAAGGCCAGCTCAGCGAGGACAGAAACCTCGCGTGGAGCAAAAGGGAAATTGCTGGCTTGATCCCGATGCTCAGTGCGCATAAGGACTGTGAAAGCACTGCCTATCGATCCTTTTGGCTTGGAGAGTTTCCAGCACGAGGTGCCAGAAAAGTTACCACAGGGATAACTGGCTTGTGGCGGCAAAGCGTTCATAGCGAGGTCGGTTTTTGATCCTTCAATGTCGGCTCTTCCTATCATTGCAAAGCAGAATTCGCCAAACGTTGGATTGTTCACCTACCAATAGGGAACGTGAGCTGGGTTTAGACCGTCGTGAGACAGGTTAGTTTTACCCTACTGATGACCAGCCATTGCGATAGTAATCCTGCTCAGTACGAGAGGAACCGCAGGTTCGGACATTTGGTTCACGTACTCGGTCGAGCGGCCGATGGTGCCACGCTACAATCCTTGGGATTATCCCTGAACGCCCCCTGAACTAAGGCAGAATCCCCTCTAGCCGATGAGCAACGGTGATTTGAATAGACCCGACAGCCGGGAGGCTCGAAACACTTGATTCTTCTTAGTCGGCGCACCACGCCTAGGGGGGCGTCGGCATCCGAGCTTGGGTGACTCAATCAGGACGGCGTCGGGTCTCGGAATCGTCTGTAGACGACCTTGGGTCCGAGCGGGGTGTTGTACTCGGCAACGGGTTGCATACCGTCGTCGTCGCGGGTTGAGTTTTACCCGGCGGCCGCAATTGTTTCTATAATTTTTTCCGGGGGCGCCGGCCGCCAAATCCATCCTGTGTTGGGTCGCCTGATCCCCGTGGTGACGACGGTTGGTCCGCAGAGCTTTTTTTTTTTAAATATCTATTATTACAACATTGGCAACATGGTGGAAATCGCTGTTATACGTACAAAAATGAGATAAATAGCCCTTTCCTTTACATCAGGCACCCAAAAATCACGCCCATAAGTACATCCCTGAGTTCAACCGAAAAGCAGGCAATATCCAAGTTCGGGTTACTCAACTTCCCCTTTTAGGCTGCTGGGACTAACTTTTTTCCCAAAAGTCGCGAAGAAAACCGGCATCTGCGCCATTATCCCCCATGTCCGAGGGGATCCCCATGTGCTTGCTACTCATACGTGGAGTATCGTATTGGCGAGTCCTACCCGTCAGCTAGTAGCGAGTAACGGATTGGAGGTTGGTTCTCGGTCCCTTCGCACCTCGCGTGACGCACGTTAGTCCCAGTTGGATTTCAAAACACAATGAACCGATTTTAGCACCTAAGACCGATCACACATGGGTTGCCGGGAAACCCAAGGTCGATTGTCGGTGTCGAGATGGGTTCGGAGTCGGTGAAATTTAATCTTCCCTACGCTGGAAAAGTCGAGCTAAGCGTGGCCCCGTGGCTCACCCGCCGGGAACATTGCCCTTGCAAGCTCCCTGGTTGATCCTGCCAGTAATCATATGCTTGTCTCAAAGATTAAGCCATGCATTCTCAGTACTAACCGCTTTAAGGCCAAACCGCGAATGCCTCATTAAATCGGTTATGGTTCCTTGGATCTTACCCACACTTACATGGATAACTGTGGTAATTCTAGAGCTAATACATGAAACTCGTTCCTCGACCAGTGATGGAAGGGGTGCTTTCATTAGAACAAAACCAATCGGTCGGTCTTCCGTCCGTTGCCTTGGTGACTCTGGATAACTTTTGGCTGATCGCACGGTCTGAGCGCCGGCGACGCATCTTTCAAATGTCTGCCTTATCAACTTTCGATGGTAGGCTCTGCGCCTACAATGGTTGTAACGGGTGACGGGGAATCAGGGTTCGATTCCGGAGAGGGAGCCTGAGAAACGGCTACCACATCCAAGGAAGGCAGCAGGCGCGCAAATAACCCACTCCGGGAACGGGGAGGTAGTGACGAAAAATAACGATACGGGACTCATCCGAGGCCCCGTAATCGGAATGAGAACACTAAATCCTTTAACGAGGATCTATTGGAGGGCAAATCTGGTGCCAGTAGCCGCGGTAATTCCAGCTCCAATAGCGTATATTAAAGTTGTTGCGGTTAAAAAGCTCGTAGTCGGAGGTGTGTCTCGGACGGTCGGTTCGTCGCCTGTCGGTGCTCAACTGGCCGGTCCGGACGTCCTGCCGGTGTGGTCCGCGAGGATCCGTTATCCTTCTTTGGTCCTCTTCACCGAGTGCCTTGGTGGGAGGGCACGTTTACTTTGAACAAATTAGGGGGCTCAAAGCAGGCCGTTGGTCGCCTGAATACTGTGTGCATGGAATAATGGAATAGGACCTCGGTTCCATTTTGTTGGTTTTCAGAACTCGAGTTAATCATTAATAGGGATGGACGGGGGCATTCGTATTGCGACGTTAGAGGTGAAAATCTTGGATCGTCGCAAGACGTACCGATGCGAAAGCATTTGCCAAGAACGTTTTCGTTGATCAAGAACGAAAGTTAGAGGTTCGAAGGCGATCAGATACCGCCCTAGTTCTAACCATAAACGATGCCAGCTAGCCATCCGCCGAATTTCCTTCTATGACTCGGCGGGCAGCTTCCGGGAAACCAAAGCTCTTGGGTTCCGGGGGAAGTATGGTTGTAAAGCTCAAACTTAAAGCAACTGACGGAAGGGCACCACCAGGAGTGGTGCCTGCGGCTTAATTTGACTCAACACGGGAAACCTCACCAGGCCCAGACACCGGTAGGATTGACAGAATAAGAGCTCTTTCTTGATTCGGTGGGTGGTGGTGCATGGCCGTTCTTAGTTGGTGGAGCGATTTGTCTGGTTAATTCCGATAACGAACGAGACTCTGGCCTGCTAACTAGGCGTCGGAATCTATTATGCTTCCGACGTAGCTATCTTCTTAGAGGGATAGGCGGCTCCTAGCCGCACGAGATTGAGCAATAACAGGTCTGTGATACCCTGGGATGGGATGTCTGGCATTGGAGGTTGGTTCTCGGTCCCTTACCATCGCCTGGGACTGAGCGTAGTCGATAAAGTAATAGTGCACGGTAAATTTCAGAAATTGAGCGAAATTGGAACTAGGGGCGGTGCGTGGTGGGTTGCCGGCAGGTCCCCATGCGATCGCCGGGACAAGAGGCCGGCGGGACCGGGGTCCGGTTCGGGTACCTTTTTCGATGTCCCTTGGGGCTTTGAGAAGGTTTCCCCCACAGGGTGGCTGGGAATACACCCTATGAGTCTACTTCCCACTTCGGCCGTTTACTTACGGAGTGCGGTAAACGGTAAGGGTGAGCACTCCTTGATTTGACCTGGCACAATGATGTGTGTACCTGGCAATTAGGGCGGACGCAGGCCCGAACCCCTTGAACCTCACTTATGGATACAACTAATGACAGAATGTCTAAGCCTCGGATGCCTCGCAGTCCTATTCCTAACTGCGAGGAAAACCCGGTGAGAGGACGATACCCTATGCGACCCTGCGCCCGATCGGCTTACGATTTTTGGATTGTGTACCCGATTTTGACGCTAAATCCGTGCCCGCTTTGCGCCAGCGTAATGACTAGCGCAAGAGGGATCACGGAGAATATGGAAACGACGCATCCTCGGACGAGACAAAGATTTCGATGTTCGTAATGTGCAACGGAGTATCGATCCTACCAATCCGTTGCTTGCCACTTTCCGCACTGTAAAGGGCGGAGGAGTGACACCAGGGTGCCGGTCGACGGAAAATTTGTTTGCAAAGAATGTCCAAGGCGTTCCCTACGGCCCGGGGGTTAGCGACTCATGAACGGCACTTGCATCCCGCAGTCCGGAATGAGAAGCGCCTCCAGTCGTGCCTAGTCCCGAAGGTTCTAAAAGAATCGGGACGCCAGGAATATCAATGGATAGAGGAAGAGTCGGAGAGACTCAAGGAGCTGATGCAGAAATTCTCAGGTGACCGCCGTGTGAATATACTCATATCGAAAACTTTGGGGTCTAAGACACCCACTCAAGTACGTTCACGAAGACGGACGTTGCTCGGTAGGGAGCGAAAACTGCAATT
Source organism: Hetaerina titia (assembly GCA_037158775.1). Lineage (NCBI taxonomy): Eukaryota > Metazoa > Arthropoda > Insecta > Odonata > Calopterygidae > Hetaerina > Hetaerina titia. The sequence goes on from JAVFHJ010000023.1 coordinate 118,569, forward strand.
GAGAGAAGCCTCTGCAGGGGGCCCCGATGGATGGAATACGCGGACGCCGGCGATTCTGATGCGCTCAGATCACTGTTCGGCAGATGCAGAAAAATCTGGAAGGGAACCCAGCATTGAGTCCGAAACGTCTTCGAAAGAGGCAACCCCGGATTTGACGGAGGAGAACTCTCGTCAGACGGCATACGATCCGCGAGGAGAATATCGCAGCTGGCGGAGGGGGATCCTTGAAAAGGCGCTAGATGTCGGCACGCCCAAAGGGGAAAAGGCGGCCGATCTCTGTGGCGCATTAGACGAAATTCTATCCAAAGATCTCCTAGGATTGTCTGAGGAGAGGATTCGTCGTTTAATAGACAATTTCGTGACTGACTGGCTGCAGCCCGCTCTAATTCCAGACGAGGGTGAGGGAGAGGCTAAGAGCCCGAGCGGGCCGAGACGTCAGAACAGGAGATTCCGGAGAAGGGGCCCTCCGAGAAATAGAAAAGAGGCAAAAAGTGGAATAAGAAAGCGTTTTATTTACGCCAAGAGCTCTGATATGTTCCAGCAATGTCCGAGGAGCCTAGCCAGGCTGGTAGTTTCGGATCGATTAGACTCGTTATGGCAAGGTGATGAGGACGAAAAGCCGACCGCAAACGAGGTTCGGCGCCTTTACGAGGGACTCTGGGGAAAGCCGGTAACGGACCAGCTGGTCCGAGGCGATGCCAGAGTGAAATCGATCCATAGCAATTTTGAGTATATCTGTCCAAAGGAGGTGAGGTCACGTTTGGGGACAATCAGTCCAAAGACAGCTGTAGGATTGGACGGCGTTACGAAACATCACTTGGTGAACTTCCCGGATATTGCGAACGTGTTGGCAAAGCTCCTAAACCTACTGTTAGGAAAAGGTTACTTTCCGAAAGAATGGAAAGGAAACAGAACGACCCTCCTTCCGAAGGAGGGTCTTGACTCGAGAAAACCGGAGCACTGGCGGCCGATAACGATCTCATCGTTGTTGGTGAGGGTTTACTCCGGGCTGGTGGCCGAAAGGCTTACCAGGTCGGTTACTCTCTCGTCGCGACAAAAGGGATTCGTATCGGAGAACGGTTGTTTTACAAATCTGTTCCTCTTAAACGAGGAAACGAAACAATCAAAATTCAGGGGCGGATCGACGGTAGCCTTATTGGACGTCTCTAAGGCGTTCGATTCCGTGCCGCATTCAGTGATCCTGAAAGCGTTGAGAGCCAAGGGAGTGCATCCACACATATTACGGCTAGTAGGCAATTTTTAAGGGGGTGTCGACGGAAATTAGCGGTTTCGAGAGGCCGATCCAGCTTGACATCCTTAGGGGTGTTAAGCAGGGGGACCCCCTCTCGCCACTCCTTTTCAACGTCCTGTTAGACCCCCTCCTAGACAGGCTGGAGAAGTCCGGCCTGGGGACCTTGGTCCCATCAGGGAGACTTCCGGTTCTCGCTTTCGCCGACGACTTAGTTCTCATGGGGCAAACGCCACGTGAATGCCAGATTCTAATCAATGCTGCAACAAAGTACCTGGCTGCCTTGGGCATGGGACTTAATGTGGCAAAATGTTCTTGTTTCTGTATCCGGAAAATTGGGAAGACCTACACTGTGGAGGACCCGATGTTAATGATCGGTGACTCTTTTATTCCAGCAACTGACTTGCCTTGAAAGGTTGGACCTGAGTTTGAGTAACGTTTATCGGAGGATATACCATCTGCCCAACTCTACCGTCGTTAGCGTTTTTTACGCTCGGTGTAGGGACGGTGGCTTGGGTATGCCTCGGTTGCGGTGCGCGATCCCACTATCTAGAATGAGGTCCATGCTGGCCCTGCAGGAATCAACAGACCCGATTATGTCATCCATGATAGAAGCGAGTAACTTGAGCGACCGCATCCGGGCTTTGGCTCGCGGTCTGCGAGTGGAGGCCCCCGAGGGCATGGGGGAAGTCCGCCAAATTAGAAAGTCTCTCTCCCAAAGGGAGGTAAAGGAATGGATTGCGAGGAAGTCGCAGGGAGTGGCATCTCCTATTTTGAGGATGACCCGGACGCCAACTGCTGGCTAGCGGAGGGTGGTACCCTTCTCCCTTCACGGAAGATTGAGGCGATCAAACTCCGGACGAACATCATAGCCACGCGCGAGGCCCTGCAGCGGGGCCGCCCGAAGCAGGGGCGAGGGCCCCTGTGCCGAAGATGTTCAGCCGGAGTGGAAACGCTTGGGCACATCTTAGGCCAGTGCGACTCCGTGAAAGGACTTTGTATGCGACGCCACGACGCAATAGTCTCTCACCACGAACGCCATTTCCTGAATCTCCCAAGGGCGAAGGTGGCGAGAGAGCAACGTTTCTCGGTGGGAGCGGAAGGGGAATACCTGATGCCCGACCTGGTCGTCGCCGTTGAGGACGTGGTATACGTAATCGATGCGACGGTAAGGTTCGAGGCGGACGGCTCCCTCGAAGCTGCTAGTAAAGAGAAAATTGACAAATACGGAGGACTTCTTCCCCAAGCAAAAGAAATGTTTGAGGCAAAGCAAGGCAGAGTACTGCTAATTGTAGTTGGGGCCCGGGGAGCGCTACCAAAAGGAACAAAGGCTCACCTGAAAGAGCTTGGTTTGGCAACGAAAGGGTTTCTACGAGCACTTTCCGTGGACACCCTCAAATCAAGCTTGAACATGCTCGCTTCTTTCATGGATAAAGATGTTGCTGAAAACGGACGAGACAACTATTCTTGTCACAGTCTCTAAAGTGACAAAGGTTTTGTATATATGTAAAGTAAGCTCTAAGCTGGTTATTGTATTTAAGAGAAAACGTTTATTATTAAGTTTGAATGTTAAATATTTATTAATAACATATTTTATTTATAATTTGTCAGAGGAAAAGAAAAATCAAATTTTTCACATTTCAGGTGGACTACCGTGATACGGCGAACCACACTGGGAGGATAGATGGAACGATTGCCCAGAGGTGTTCGGCGAGCCGCAGTAATCGCCGAGCACCAAACCAAAGAGCGGTAAAACCGCGGTCTCGATGGCCCCTGCTGGGGTCTACTCTGGACGGCTTCCGGCCCGGATAAGGTCATCGGATAGGGTGGTCCGGAGGGAGGACATTGGTGGGGGAAATGATCCAACGCCCCTTGCTGATCCCGACCGACCCAACCCCTGGAAGTGGAGGCGCTGGAATGGTGGAGTAACTTAAAGAGAATCCAGAGAAAATCGAGAGTCCACGGGGGTCTTAAAAATCCCGGAATTGAAGCGCGGAAATCTTTCCGCGCTTTAGACATTAGCCAAATGCCTCGTCATCCAATTAGTGACGCGCATGAATGGATTAACGAGATTCCCACTGTCCTTATCTACTATCTAAATGAAAGCCTAAAGGCGCGCATTGCAGAGCGATGGAAGGTGGATCGCTCTGAAATCAGCTCTACCACTTGCACGTTGTCATGGCGCAGTTTTTTGTCGGGGAAATCTGCGGAGGAACTCAGGAAACTGGGCGTCTCCAAAGGTGCCCTAACAAGCATCGCTACGAGAGCACTGCAGGGATCATGGATGGCTTTTTGGACATGGGGGCGAATGACGAGCCGGGGGGCTTCCGATGTGAGGGTGGGAATAGGGTGATAGGGCAGAAGCAAGGCTGCAATGATTTCAACCCACTCAGAGGGGACATCGCCTGAAGATACATGGCGAAGAAGGCTTGCCCCCTTCGCTCTTCACTGGGGGAATGAGGTACCCAAAAGCCTCGTCATCCAATTAGTGACGCGCATGAATGGATTAACGGGATTCCCACTGTCCCTATCTACTATCTAGCGAAACCACAGCCAAGGGAACGGGCTTCGAAGAGTCGTTCGTTCCATTTGGAGCCACCGCCCGCGCGCCACTCTCCGGCCGCCATTCAACGACTGGCTCAGAACTGGCACGGACCGGGGGAATCCGACTGTCTAATTAAAACAAAGCATTGCGATGGCCCCAGCGGGTGTTGACGCAATGTGATTTCTGCCCAGTGCTCTGAATGTCAAAGTGAAGAAATTCAAGCAAGCGCGGGTAAACGGCGGGAGTAACTATGACTCTCTTAAGGGCCAAGTCCTTCGGGACGACAACCCATGTGCTTAATACCCTGGCACCTCCTCGTGGTGAAAGTCGGTAACGTGGAACCATGTCGGACTGTGAAGCGAGACAGGGCGAAGCGGCTAAGTTCAGGGGCGCCACATATCCTCAGGGGGCTGCCAACCCCCAAGGATTCTTTGCTGGGCATGAAAAAAAACAAAAGTTGAAGCTGCCGTCCCTCGTCCGGTCTCGGATGACGGACAGACGCACTCTCGCGAGAGGCGGGGGGACCCAGCGATGATACTGCCAACGCCCGCACCTGTTGAACCACCTGATGACCTGCTTCTGGAGCACGTCTGCGGAACTTGTAGTCGCTCCTTCACGACTAAAACCGGACTTGGTGTCCACATCCGCAGAGCACATCCTTTAACTGCGGATGAAAAGATCTCGGTTGTCAGGAAGAAACCTCGGTGGGAGGAGGAGTTACGAATGCTCGCTGTAGCTGAGCTGAGGGGTATCCGTGAAGGGGTAAGGTTCATCAACAAATATCTGCAGGGCGAATTCCCAGAGTGGACCCTCGACAGAATCAAAAGTAAACGTCGCACCCCGCGATACCAGGGGTTGCTTAAATCGTTGATGGACGTTGCTCCCGAGGTACGCCCTCAAACTACCCCTCCGCTGATCACCATTGAAGAGCCGTTGCCCAAGTCAGCCACGGGCACCTGCCAGCTTGAGGAGTGGCTTAGGGATGTTATTCCTAAGCTCTCCGCTGATAGCAAGCACAAAAGTGCAGAGATGGCGAACATCTGCCAAAAGGCTCTCAATGGGGAGGACGTCCAAAACCTGATCTCTGATTGGGTGGCGGAAGTCTTCCCTAGGATTGAAAGAGGTTCTTCTCGGATTTAACGCCTCGAGATCTACCCCGAATTGGAACAGGAAGGTCAGCAAGCGTATGGAGTACGCGCGAGTCCAGGTCTTATTCATGAAAAATGCAGGGAAACGCCGCTCGGGATATCCTGGAGGGTAAGCCCACGACACCGGACTCTCTTGGTTCTCAAGAGATGTTCCGGTTCTGGGCTTACCTAATGGAGGACCCGGGGACCGGCGCAATTTCCGGAGTCGGTGAAGGTCTACCGGCGGCGAGGGAACATCGGCCCTCCCCTCTGCTTGGATCTGTCATTCCGATCACCCCGTTGGAGGTAACAGAGAATGACCTAAGAATAAGTACAGCTCCTGGACTCGATGGCGTAACGGTGCGACAATGGAGGGCGGTCGCGCCACTCCTACGCGCGGCCCTCTTTAATATCCTCTTGCACACCCGGAGGGTCCCCAGCGATCTGGCCCTTTCCCGGACGGTATTCATCCCGAAGGTGCGAAACCCGGAACATCCGGGCGATTACCGACCAATTTCGGTTGCGTCGGTAATCCTGAGGCAGCACCATAAGATCTTGGCGTGACGGCTACAGAACACCTGCCGGGGCGATGAGAGACAGCGAGCCTTTGGGCCTCAGGATGGAGTCGCCGAAAATACGGCCATCCTGACGTGTCTCCTCCAAGACGCAAGAGTACGGCGGCGGCAAATGCACTTGGCCATCCTTGATATGGCCAAGGCCTTTGACACGGTAAGACATCCCGCCGTGATCGCCGCCGCCGGTGAAGTTGCACTAGCCGCAGGTATACCAACTGACTACCTGACGGGGCTATACTCCTCTGCGTTTAGAACCCGCCTTAGCTGGAGAGGCGCATATCGGAAAGTTACCGTGCGGAGAGGGGTCAGACAGGGGGATCCTCTAAGTCCCTTCTTGTTCAACCGCGTTATGGACCGAACGCTCCGATCTATACCGAGTGAGATTGGATACCAACTCGAGGGGGAGAGAGTAAACGCTATCGCCTTCGCGGATGATGTGTTTTTCTCATTTCGGAGACTAGATCGGGAATGCGGCGGGCCTTAGCCGGTTTCGAGAGGGAGGCAAGTGTGCAAGGTCTAGCTCTGTCACCATGTAAGAGGAGGACGTTCTCTCAGGTACCTGATGGTAAGGGGAAGAAACTCAAGGTTGTCACTATTCAGCCATTTGAGACTCTTTCCAGTTCGCCAATTGGTACACTAGCGGCCATAGGAGGGTGGAAGTACCTGGGAGTCCGTTTAGACGGGACAAGTGTGAAGGACGTTAGGTCGGCACTTGCTCAATATATTGAGCGAGTGAGTAAGGCTCCACTGAAGCCCAATATCGGCTTCAGATGCTCATGAGCTTTGTCCTGCCGAGATTGTTTCACTCTCTCGTGCTGGGCAAAGTTACCAAAACAAAGCTGGCCTCAATGGATCGGCAGCTCAGAGCTGCAGCTCGCCGATGGTTGCACTTGCCTCAGGATGTGACGGTGGGTTTCTTCCATGCTTCCATTCGGGACGGGGGTTTGGGTATTCCGAACCTGGAAGCCATGGTACCTGCCTGGAAGGTGGAACGCCTTGGCCGCCTCCATGATAGTTCGAGTCGAGTCGCTAGGTTGGCGCATGGATCGCCCGCGATCCAGCGCCAGATAACCTGGGCCAAGAAAACCCTGGACTACCTCGGGGTTTCAGCTCACTCGGCGGAGGCGGCGAGGAAGAATTTGCATCGATCCGCAGACGGTGGAGACCTGCGCGAGTGTCCGCGTACGGATCTCTCAACCAGATGGGTGGCACGCCCGGGAGGTATCCCTGGGCGGGACTATTGCCACTTCCTCCAAGTGCGTGTCAATGCGTTGCTTACGCGGATGCGGACCACGAGGGGACGGAGGGAAGGTGGTCCTGACGTTTTATGTCGGGCTTGCTGTAACATCCGAGAGTCAGCTGGCCATGTGGTGCAGGGTTGTTTCCGAACCCATGGCTTACGCATCCGCCGCCACGACGACACATGCGGCTTCCTTGCGGAAAACCTTACAGGGAAAGGGTATGCGATGGAAAGGGAACGGTTATACCCGTCGAACGCGGGCCCCCGTAAGCCGGACTTAATTTGTTCCAAGGACGGTAAAGCCAATGTGATTGACGTGCAGGTGGTGTCTAATCATCTACCTTTGTGTGGTCTAATCTATTGTGGGTCTAATCATCTACCCTAAAATCTCATCATACAAAGGTAGGTTATTATAGTACCAAGAGACCTTGATGTCCAACATATCCGACCGGTGGAGTGTGGCCTGGGAGGATGTGAAAGTTACCTCTTGCACGGTGTCATGGAGGGGGGTCTGGTCAGGACGCTCGGCGATTGAGCTTAGTGCTCGGGGCTTATCAAAGAGAGGCCCTGGCTAGAATTTCGACGCGCGATCTGCTTGGCTCGTGGATGTATTTCTGGTGTTGGTTGCGTATGACCGGGTGTCAAAACCCGTGATGTGAGGGTGGGGATTGGGTGAGACGTTGGCATATTAAATGATGAGGCCCGCTAAGGGGGAACATCTCCTGAAAATCAGCTCTGGTTGCTAAGCACCCATTCTTGTCGGAGCTACTCTGACAGCTTGCGCACTCGTGATGAGCGGTGTGTGAGTCCATCCACTCCCGTAATTCCCCTTCCTCCTCGTGGAGAGAGTCGGGCAACGGTTGTCTCACTGAAGGACTGCTTTTTAGTGGACCGCCGGGGGGGCAAACGGCCAATTGGGGGGCGGGTCACAGGGCGTCGGGATTGCCTCCCCCGACGTCCTTCTTTACTGGGTACATCAAGTAAGGGAAAAACTGGGTCCTCTCTTCCGCTTTCGGATGGCGGACCTAGGCTAACCTCCTCTGGAAATTTGCAGGGAGGCCCAGGAAGTAATTTGTCTCTGTCTGGAACTTGGCCGCCTCCTCCTGCCCAGAAATTCGTCTGTGATCTCTGTAGTTGCTCATATGCAACCAGAACCGGCCCTGGTCTTCACAACAGGCGAAAACATCCGGTCCATGCCGATTCTCGCATTTCGACCGCGACAAGGAAGCCCCGGTGGGCGAAAGAGGAGCTTAAACTCCTCACCGAGGCGGAAATTCGGGGAACCCAAAGCGGTACTCGGTTTCTTTATGAATATCTCGTTCAGGAGTTTCCTGAATGATCATTGGAACGCATCAAAAGCAAGCGTAGAAAGCCTGAGTATAAGGCACTTTTGGCAAAGCTCTCAACACCTAGAGCTACTCCACCACCTCACGAAATTCCAAATACCGGTAAGAAAAAGCCTTCGCCCACACCATCTATGGGCGCCCTTCCCTTAAGGGATTGGCTGATGGATGCGGCCTCGCATCTCTCGGCCAACCAGGATTCAATGGCACATCGGTTATACACAATACGCCTAAGTACTTTGGAGGGAAAATACTGCCAAACTTAGTCTCCGACTGGGTGAAGACGGCTTTTCCCTGAAGTAGTGATGACTTCCAGAAGCGGTCTACCTTCAGACCTCCTCTTGTGTGTATGAAAATGAGCAGACGTAGGCGGTTGCCGATACCCAGACCCTGTCGCGAAAGAACCCTAGTGCTTCGGCCCGCCATCTCCTCGACGGTAGGCCTCAGTTGCCGGACACACTCGACTCTCGGGAGATACTCCGGTACTGGGGCCACCTCATGGAGATTGAGGGTACCGAAATCCCCAAGTCGGTGAAGACCCACGGGCGGGGGAATGTCCGCTTATGCTGCAGCCCGTTACTTCGGAAGAAGAGACGAGTAAAGAACTGAAGAAGGGTTCCGCCCCGGGTCCGGACGCCATAAAGGTGGGGGAATGGAGGAATATCCCACCTAACCTACGTGCTACTCTGTTCAACGTCATACTGCTGAACGGTAGGATTCCTTCTGACCTGGCTGTCACACGGACAGTTCTCATTCCTAAGACCTTGACACCGGGAGGGTAATCGGCGGGAGTAACTATGACTCTCTTAAGGGTTAAGCTATGTGGGGTTAACACTGAAGCTTATCGGACTGCGAAGCGAGACAGGGGGAAGCGGCTAAGTCCAGGGGCGCCAATAACCCCCTAGGGGGCTGCCAACCCCCAGGGGTGTTTCACTGGGCATGGAACAAAAAAATATTGATACTGTCGTCCCTCGTCCGGTCTCGGATGTCGGACAAACCCGCTCTCGCGAGAGGCGGGGGGACCCAGTGATGATATTGCCAGCAGAAGCATCCGAAGAACCATCTGACGTTCAGCTCAAGGAGCACGTCTGTGAGAAAGGCAGTCGGTCTTTCACAACAAACACCGGTCTTTGTGTCCACATCCGCAGAGCACATCCTAAAGCTGCGGATGACAAGATTTCGGTCGTCAGGAAGAAACCTCGGTGGGAGGAGGAGTTTCGTTTACTCGCAAATGCCGAGGTGAGGGGTATCCGTAAAGGTGTTCGCTTCATCAACAAGTACCTCCGGGAGAAGTTCCCTGAATGGACCCTGGAACGTATCAAGTCCAAACGCAAGTCCTCAGGATGCCGGGGGATAGTACAAGAGTTGATGAACGTTCTACCTGAGGTACGCCCTCAGACTCCTCCGCCGCTGACCACAAACGAGGAGCCGTTAACCAATTCAGCCACGGGTACCTGCCAGCTTGAGGAGTGGTTCAGGAATAATATTCCCGAGCTCTCCAAGGATAGGAAGCACCAAAGTGCAGTTCTGGCGAACATCTGCCAGAAGGCTCTCGATGGGGAGGACATTCAAAACTCAATCTCTGATTGGGTGGCGAAGGTCTTCCCCAGGACTGACAGAGGTAATTCTCGACGATTTGTCACCACGAAATCTCAAACCGCATGGAAAAGGAAGGTTAGCAAGCGTAACGAGTACGCCCGTGTCCAGTCTC